>NCSK02000039.1:0-158959 GCA_002276475.2 Chlorociboria aeruginascens | reverse complement strand
TATTTCCCGTAGCGTATCGTAACACGGTGCCTTAGGAACTGCGCCACGATACGCTATAAGTTCTTTTTGATTGCGAATATATATAGGAGGGAAGGTTCAAGTGAAAGGGTGTTTGGGGTGTTTGCTTTCTTGCGGAGGACTCGTGGGTTCACTGGTTGGGTTGAGTTGGTAATTTTTGGGATATTTAAGTATAGAAAACTTCACATTTAGATAGATGCACCACGGTTGGAACGAATGGTCAGGTATTCAAACGGCTGTAATGAATGAATCCTCTAGCTAATAACTTAACAGCTTTACTACAGTCATAACCTCAAATACCATGCAACTAACTTTTTTACTCCTGCTTGTTTTCTCGTCGTACGACCACCAAACTACAGCGTACCAAGCCATCCCAACTCTCATAGCAGGTTAGAGAACTAAAACAGTCTTCACAGCAAGTAGAAAGACATAATATAAATTTGTATCATCGTAGGACTCCAGATTCCGGATCATCTAGTGGCGCTGCTGCGGATGCTGTATTCGAACTCTCAACCTCAGGCTGATTATATGATGCCAATATCGCGGGTGCTGAATTCGCCCTTAGGAAACTATTATTTGATGCTGCGAGAACTGTATCCGACACGTTTCATTCGAGGATACTCATCTCTTCGGAGACGGGTTCCACCACTTCTCCTCCTAGTGACATATTCGAAATTTCTGCTTGGTTCTGCCCTAGCAGCCACCCATATCTCGACATCAGTCTTTCAGCCTCAGAACCTGACAAATCCAGAATCATCCTGCTTTAGCTCTTGCAGGGTTGACACCTCTATAAGTGACAGTCGCCAATTATCGAGGTCTTAAGCTTCTTCTCGAATGATAGGATCTTGACAAACTAGAACTATCTCTACTAAGGGACATGATAACTGGTGGGATCTCTTAGTCGAAGAATCTAATGTAGAGCATATGCCAGACTTGCCTTGCTTTAATACACCTTGTCTGATGCATGATCGAGAGCATCTTCGGAAATACTGCAACGATATGCAAGAACGCAAGATCAATAGATAGCAGAAATAATCTGATAAGGAATTTGGCCCAAAATTTAGAACTAGGCACCTTGGGGGCAGAATTACTGGATATTTGTCTCATGTCAATTATAGCATAGAAAGGCCCGAGCCAGTACTGTACGAGTAGATCAGACATAGCTTCGAAAATGTCTCTCTTCAAGCTTTCAAACTTTGGGTTGTCGACTTGTTGGCCCTTGCCTTTTGAGGTCTCAGCTGGTGATTTGTCGGTCAAACCTATCCATCAGAGGCCAACTCCACCTTGACACCACCGGGTGCACACGCAAACTTGATGCTGATGACTCAGCATCTCTCGTTTCGGACGCCTTCCCCAAATGCACGCCCCTCAAGCTTATTTGTGACATCACACCATCCAACGCCACAGCCCCAAACGGCCGATCGCCAACGGCGGGGTGTCGGCCAGCCACATCGTGGCCCCAGATCGGTCCGCTATGACGTGCGGCGAAGACCTATGACGATGGAGTTTTGCCCTCCTTGAGTATTGCGGCGGCTTGGGTCACGGGGCGACCCACTGATAGGCACAGCCTACGGTGGGCGTCCATACAAAACCTAGCAGATTGCGTTTGTGCATCCTCCTTTGCACGATGAAACAAGGGATATGATGAGATTTCTGTACGACATGCAATTTCTGTTTGTCCATGGTGGACGGATGCCTATTTGGTGATCAATCATTGGGAAACAGGTTTTCATATGCGTCCATGTAGTCTGGAGCCAACTATATAGGGAGAGCAAGTTCCTCCAACCTATGTCTTTTCCCCCTACTGCTCTCATATTCACAATCTTGACTCAACTTTCACATCAAATCAAAGCAAACACATTCCTCCAATCAACTTCAATATGTCTTCCAACACCGTTGGACATGAGTCCACTGTCGACAAGATCAAGGATGTCCTTCACTTGAACAAAAGCCATAACACAACCACCGGAACACACTCAGGAACTGCTGAGGGCGTTGCGGGCCCACACAGCACGCGAGCTGCCAATGCCGCTGATCCAACAGTCGACTCTGATCTAGATGGATCTCGAAATGCTGGCGTTCACACTGGCAGACACACAGGAGGGGGACTGGCCGGAACTACTGGCACCACTGGTCCTGCTTACAACACGGGGGGCGGTCTTACAGGTACCACTGGCACTACTGGTACCGCTTCCTACGGCAGTACGAATGCTGGACCTCACAGCGTAAGCTTCAAAGTCTTACCCATTGAATGGACATGCTAACATCTTCCAGTCCAACCTTGCCAACAAGCTCGACCCTAGAATTGACTCGGACCTTGATGGTAGAAACGCAGGTGTTGGTGGAACCACTGGGACAACGGGGACAACGGGGTACAGTGGAACTCACGCTGGAAACAGCGTTGGAAACAGGCATACAGGGGACGTTGGTGGACTCAGCAACTCCACGAACGCCGGCCCTCATAATTCCAACCTAGCCAACAAAGTTGATCCCCGAGTTGACTCTGATCTCGACGGCAAGGGGAATCGCCATGGTGCCGCCAACGGCGGTGTCTTCGGAGTCTCAGGATCCCACGCTACCCGCGGTTCAGGAACTGCGCAGAATACCGATGGACCACACAACTCTGATACCCTAAACAAGCTTGATCCTCGCGTGGATTCAGACCGTGATGGCTCGAATACTTACGGCGGAAATGTCACTAATGTGTAAGCGATGCTCCACACTATCGGTGAGGGTTATCGAGAATGCAAGCTTGAGCAGAAGCTAACAAGTAAACAGCGGCCACAACCGCGATGTCCACGATGCGGCTCAAGTTCCCCCTTCTGTTTTTGCAGCTCATCACGGCGAACCCCAGATCATGCACGACGATGTTGGATATGATCGGGCGCGCCGTCATGGTTCCGTCGCCCATCAAGACCAACATCAACTCTCGGGCATTTGATTGTTTCATTATTTGCTTGCATTTGGCCTTTGTACTATTAAATCCGTTGTTTGGGTCAACAATTACGAGTTATGACGGATGGGTGGAATGGATATCATGATGGGGTACTATAGCTAGATAGTCTAACAAAGCGATTCCTATGCTCAGTTGTGTTTTAACTTTCTTGATAGTGATTAGTTTGGACCAGTGGGGGGGGGGTTTTTTTTTTGGAACCTCGAGTATCCGTACTTGGAATTCAAGATTTGGAGCCTTCTCATCATCCATATCCGAAATAGCTGGAATGACTCATTCACACTAACGTATAAGTTATCTTCACTCGAGGAATCA
Organism: Chlorociboria aeruginascens; assembly: GCA_002276475.2. NCBI lineage: Eukaryota > Fungi > Ascomycota > Leotiomycetes > Helotiales > Chlorociboriaceae > Chlorociboria > Chlorociboria aeruginascens. Next base: position 155,673 of record NCSK02000039.1, on the reverse strand, counting down.
ATCTCATATATTTCTTGTTTATCCATTTTCGTATAATATAATATATGATAATAGCTTACAAATGATTATTTCTTGCTAAAGACTCACACTGTTATTGGCATTGAAGCTTTCTAGTTTTTTGCGTTACTTTCCCAATGTTTTGCTCGCTTCTACTGCATGAGTTATTTTGTACTATCTCTTTCCTCCCTTCTCCTTCGCCTTGGCTCTTGTCTCTCGATTCTGGTTTGGCTGCTCTTTAGGCTGGTTGTATCCGCCCTGCTGGGGGTTAATAACTATCCTCCCTGCTGTGAGCCATATTCGCCTTGCTAGTTGTATCCGAACTAGATAGCTCTAATCGGTGGATATGCATTATTAGTATTAGTCTATGTGCCGAACTCGAATCCACATTTTAAATCTGCTGAGCAAGCTGAGCAGTCTCAACATGACTTGCAGATGGCGTGTCCAATTCTTGCCCTGCCCCAACTTCTAAATTAAAATCAAATTCTGTTTCTATTAGTGTAATTGGCATTGCATAGATAAACGAAGTTCAGCAATACATAAATTTTTTTTTGATTGATTTGTCTTTGATTCTGTGGGCAAAATATCTACTATCCTGTGTATATTTAACTGAATATAAACTGTCTCCTTGAAAACGATTAGTGCTCAGAGCAGGACATTAAACTCAGCATCATACCACCAGCGGCATTGGGTATATTATCCGTCTAATGCTTTATATGTCAAGAAGTTTCCAGATTCTGGACCATCGCTAAGCGGGTATGCTATCGACTCTACTTCTGCCTTGGTTTATATGGTTGAGAAACTTATGCCTACCGATTTCATGGAAAAAAGCTAATTACAAGCCCCAAAAAAAGCCATTTTGCATAGAGGACATGTAGATACGCTGGTGCTTTAGCATTTGCTTTATTTCCCGCACTTATAAGGAGATTGACTTTCGGCCAGGGCGAACATATCAGCTAAGGTCTAGCCGATACTCGAAGATGAAGTAAAGAGGAGAGATACTTACCTCCCCCACCAGAAAGATCTTTTCATCCCTCGCTACGAAAACTATAGCTACATACATCTTATGGTGTCCCGGGTTCAGAATACGCATCGCTCTCTTACCACTGCCCAAGTCTTCATCAATAATAATAATAATAATAAGTGGAAATAACTTCTCTACTGCACGTATAAAGTACTTAGTGACATCAGCTTGGTAATTCTCAGTAAATAACCTGCTCCTAGATTGAAAATGAGAAGCATTGATTAGTGCCCGCATGCAAAGATTCTGCATTTCCCAGTCCCTACAGAATCAAGATTCAACTTCCAAAATCCATCCATTACCCTCCCTTTCATTTTTCCCATTCAAACCGCCCCAAATAATAATCCCACTAGAATCCATATCTCCCAAAGTCGAGCTTGCAAACCAACCACGCGCACTGGGAACCAGATTTCTAATATCCTCGCCCTCAACGCCTTCAGCATCAGAGACGACCATCTCCCTCCATAATCCCTCACTCGGCTCTCTCTTTAGAGCTTGCCACGCCGCATCTTTGAAACTCGCAGCTGTCATCCCATGAGGTGGGCATTGGAATGTCCATACATCGTCCCAGAATTTACCAGCTCCATCATGTCCTTCACTACTAGGCTCCCTCTCTCCGAGGAAAAGGATCAAATATTCTCTTCCCATTCCTGTAGTAATTGCCTCTAAGCCGGCCACACTTCTATTTCCTGGAGATTTCATACTCTCTTCAGTGAAATCTAGCGTGGTCCAACTTCCCTTCGCCGAGACGCTCATTTCTCCAGCACCGCTCTTATCATTGAATGTATCTAATCCCAACTCCAGAATGTCCAGATGACCGCCTTCTTCTCCTTCGCCATTAAATCCTCCATATCGATAAATTCGTTGCTTCGAAATAGCGATTGAAGTTCCGCCTCGAGGCTTTCCCGGCGCAGTGGGAAATTCCTTCCAGGTTCTACTCCTAACATCAAATCCCCATAAATCATTCGTCCTCCCACTTTTCGGACATCCAGCGTGTACGAAAAAGGTTCCATAACCACCTTTCTCCCCATCCGTTTGTGCTCTCTCTGCAATCTTCCCAATTTTCGGTTCCTCAGTTGCGTTGTCGACTTTCACACTCTTCATATTCGGAGGCTCAGGCTTCTCGATCGCAAGACTCGAATGATATGATCTAGCTTCCGGAAATGGACCTGAAACTGGATCCAGGAATGACCAAGTATCTGTTCTAGTATCATAAACCCAGACTCGTCCGTTTTCCTCCAATGGTTTCATGTCCTTCCCTCCTCGGCCCCCAAACATAAATATCCGCTCTCCAATCAGAGCAGCTGTATGTCCAACTCTCTTCTCCGGCACTTCGTCCCCCACATTTTCAGACTTCGCAGGAATGGATCGGTAATCGGCTGAGGAAACGGTGCCGGAAGGTAAAGTGATAATATGCATATAATTATCGACCGGTTCCCGAGGTTTGATTTCTCCGCCGAAAATATAGGCACGTCCTGCAATTACCGATATGCTGTGAGAAGATCGCGGGAGAGGTGGGCTGTCAATTCGTTGCCATCTTGCTTTCAAGGGATGTGTGGATTGGAAAAGTCCATGTGTGGCTTTCGCAATTATTGCTCCTATTTCCATTATTTGGACTGTAGATTGAATTGGGCTTTAGGTGATTTTGAAAGATGTGAAGGAATAAAGTGGTATGTTTGTAGCAGGTGGGGTTTTCTCGCATGACGATGCCTGTATTAAACCTTAATTGGGAGTGGGAAGGCTGACAACCTCGTCGTAAGCGATCGTGGCTATATTTATTTATTTATTTATTTCTTTCTTTCTTCTAAACTCTCCGAGGACAATAACATGATATGAAAGTCAAACCGCCTTTCTCTACTAATCGAGATGTTGAGAAATGCATTTAGAAGTCCCCTTCTCCGAGGACTACCTCGCACAATACCCCGTCCTCCACCACCTACAAGTTTGATATCTTCCCCTCCCTTACGCCAAAACCCCACACCATTTCTCAAGAAGCAATTCAGCTCAAATCGAAGACGACCCCGTCTCCCCTCCTCCTTCCCGTACTCTTTTCGCAGCAAACATGCCCGCTTCGACCCCGAAGCAGCACGAAATGCAAAGCCCCTCTTCACAAGCGAGCAGTTCTCTACATTCATACGCAGTCGAGGTACCATAGCGTTCAGCATATTTATGGCTGGAGGGATGGTGATCTTCTACTTCAGTAATATAGAGGAAGTGCCTGTATCTGGGAGAAAAAGATTCAACTGTTATAGTGAGGCGGCGGTGGAGAGGGAGGGGCGTATGATGTATAGGAAGATCATGAGCGAGACGGCTCACTCGATATTACCGGAACGGGACCCGCGGGTTAAAATGGTAAAGAGGGTAATGGAGAGGCTGATTATGGGGAGTGGGTTAGAGAATGTTAATTGGGAGGTTCATGTCATTGAATCACAAGGTATATTCTTGGATCTAGGAGATATTGATCGGTGTTTGATTTGGATTTCTGAACTGTGCTGATACTTTTGAACAGAAAAGAACGCCTTCGTGATCCCCGGCGGGAAAGTATTCGTCTACACGGGTATCCTGCCTATCGCCAAAAACGACGACGGACTTGCCACAATTCTCGGCCATGAAATCGCACATAACCTCGCGCAACACGCCGCCGAATCCATGAGTAGGGTAATCTGGCTGCAGCCCTTCCGCTTCCTATTCATGTGGTTAGATGCGACGGGCGTGACCATGGGATTAGGGCAATTTCTAGGAGATATAGCATTGCAATTTGGGGTTGCGATGCCGGCTTCTAGGAAACAGGAATCCGAGGCCGATTTCATTGGGTTGATGATGATGGCCAAATCGTGCTATAATCCAAATGCCGCTCCGGGGGTGTGGCGCAGAATGGAAGCTGCGGAAACACATGGCATTCCGCAGTGGTTGTCTACCCATCCTTCTGTAAGCCCTGTTTTGAGATGATGTGAATACGAGGTTCCTAATTTATAATAGAGTAAAAATCGGATTACACAGATGGAGAGCTGGTTGATGAAGGCGGAAACAGCGAGGAGTGAAAGCGGGTGCGCGGAGACGAACCATTTCACCAGTAGATTTCAGGATACGCTCGGGTTAATGAATATGAGATGGGACTGAATTATATATATGATGGTTCGTAAAAGGAGTTCTGGGTTAGGAAATAGGTGGGGAATAAAGAGGTTTTTTTTTTTTATGGATACCAATAATAAGACATGCGGAAACGGATAAATACCAATACCCAGCTCTTTTCTCATAGCATTTCACAAGCTGAGATTATATTAGTTAATAATATAACAATAATGATATATTTAATCCTAGATCAGACCCCGAACCTACTCTCCCTTTCCTCGTCCCTGCAACTCCCCAGCAAAACCCACACCCCCCCCTCCCATCAAGATCACAAACACACTGTCCGCAAATATGAAAGAGGAAAAGAGAGAGCGAATGAGGTCGGAGTTACCTATGGTTCAAGAAAAAGAAATCCGATCTAATTCATATCCATATCTATATCTATATCCATATCTACATCTACACCTACATCTACATCTACATCTACATCTACATCTACGCATCCCATCCCCCTTAATTCTTTCCCATCCCTCAACTCTCAACAGGCCAAAGCACAGCGCACAACTTCCAAGCAGAAACGCCTATTCCCAATATATATACACACACATATATATATATATGCTCATTCACTTATTTTAGTAGCGAACCAGAATTAAAAGTGCGAAAAAAGCAGCAAGAGTAGGTATGAGTTATGGTGATATTCCTCAGCACGGATACAGTATCTAAGAATACAAAGAAGCAGAGAGTTACACCGTATGGAACAACGGTTTTCAGCCCTTTTGTTCAAGTCTAGTGCAGCAAAGTACAAAAAGATGCCTGTGTGTAGTTCAGTCTATGCAACGTCCATTTTATTATCCCTCATCCCTTATCATCTGATGATCTTCTTCTCCATATCCCCAGTTTCTCTTATCCAGAATTATCCCCATCACTACACGAAGAAGACTAGAGGTAGGAAAGAGAAACAAAACGTATTCTGAGAGATAAACGGACAAAAGCATTTCCTGAACTCCACGCTCGCTTCTGGTATATGAATGAACTTCCCCTACGCAACACCTCAAAATCAAACAAGTTTTTATAAAGAAAACGTAGAATATCTGTCCAGTTCTTCCTATCTCATCTTACAATTTTGCAACCTTTATATCTATGCATCTTCCCAAACAATGCATTTTATTCATCATCAACATGGATTCGAAATCCAGTGGCGTTGCTAGAAACATACATATCGACTGGTTGCTGCGTGCTGGGATATTCCGAGGGTTGGCTATTCCCATCGCTCTCATCATCCTCCATATCGATGCCATCATGGATCTGCCTGAGGATCGTAGATTTATCAACACTTCGTGACTCATAATCATCTTCCACACCTTCCCATTCATCATCTGGTTGATGACTCGGGTTTCGGGAACTGGCTTCGGAGTCATAGTCACTTAGAGCATTTTGCTCATACCCTTCTTCCATGTTAAGATCATCGGTTGTGCTGCCGCGATCGTCGGCACCATCATTCACGTGGTCAGCTCCGCTGCGAGGTTTCTCATTGTAGGGTGCATTGCTGTGGGGGGTAGCATATGCGAATGGAGTTGTGCCTCGTTTTCCCTCGGCTATGTCTTCGGCGAAGGTGTATGGACTAATTGGTCCAATACTCCAGCGCGGGCTATCACGGGGTCTACTTGGAGATCGGGAGATACGTCGACGCTTCGTGTTCAGAGTGGATGGTTTACGAGACGGTGATGATTGCGTTTCGTGGTCGAAGGACGCAATGCGGCGCTTACCACCTTGAGACGGCGAATTCTTGAGCGGTACAAGGGTCGGCATTGAAATCGTGCGAGTGTGCAGAGGTCGGAACGGGTGTCTTTCCTTCAGAGGTGAGAGTTGACGTGTAGCTGGTGGTAGGGAGGTAGGCGTGGTAGAGGCACCTTCTGATGCAGCGGCCGAGGAGAAATGATCCGATGGTGATGCAGGTTCAATTTGAGCGAACTCTTCGTGTGAGATAGACCGGATACTCAGAGAAGAGTGGTGAGAAGCAAATGATGAATGAAGACTGGGTGCGGGATCAAGTCGCTCATCATACTGCCAACAAGTTTCTTGGGCATCGGCTTCTGGAGTGTGATCAAAGCTTGCCTTTGCGTCCGGATATACTCGCGGTAATTGACGAAGTTTCTGCCAAGTCCAATCTGCAAGCCCATCACCCAAGTGCTGAATGTAACTATCAGACTGAGTCACATAAAGACGCCTAGTCCCTGTTGCTCGCATAGCAACGCTAGAAGAGAGGAACGATACGGTCCACAGAGCCTGGGTTACCATCTCTGAAGAATTCAAGAATTTCAAACAAGAGTCCTTGTGCAGCTTTCTTAACGGGACCCACGAGGCTCGAAGACCGTGATAAGGCCTCAAGGTTTGCGGAGCCTTCGAGAGCGTAGGTTGATCATGGTCAGTGTAGGGGTCTTCAGCAAGGACTTCTGGTAACTCTCCGAATGCTGAAAGCATCGCAGCTTGTACGTCCCTTGCATCTGGACCTCGAATCTGAATTGTTTTGACTAGCCCCCTACTCCTCAATCGTTCATCAACTCGACTCTTCAGAGCACAAGCTTTGGCGGCCAGCCATGTAGCCTGGTCGCCGGGTACCATAGATGTCCAGGCTATAGACTCATCCTGAGTAGTGAGATGTGCCTGGGCGGCAGCCATTGAAGTATTCTGCGTCTGTGCTGCATCAAGTGTAGAAGAGCTGTTTATCCTTGAACGAGGAGTGAGCGCGTGATCAGATGCCCATATTCCCTTCAATTGTGTTCCAAACGGCAAGAAAACCACTTCTACTTCCCAAGGTCGTGAATGCGATGGTGGTGCTATGGCTTCGAGACTCTTGACAGCTGCCTCAAGGGCTTCAAAGCGGGACGTATGATCAACACGATCTATGGCCGCTGCCACTAATGCTGAAGAAGTATTTGATGCTGCGGAATCGAAAGAACTTGTCAATTGTTGTCGACTTCCAATACTGCTAATGTCGTTGACCGCAGCTTGTTGTGCCTTCTCAACTTCATCCATCCTCGTCTCGAGATCTACAACACGGGTATCCAGATGGTCAATGTTCTCCTGGAGGTCGTCTACGCCAGCATTTGAGAAAGAGGCATTCTCAAGCATGTCTAACCGATGTTCGTGATTCTTCATAGTCATAGGATAATCAGACACATGATTAATAATATTCCTAATCTTAGGGAGGAGATTGTCATTATCTGATGCACCAAAGATCCCTCGGGAGTATGTGCATCCTTCACCTGCTTCTGGCCCTTGAATCTCTATAGCATCATCAGTGATTTGACGTAAAGCCATGATAGATTGAGGAGCTTCAGCCCTATCACCTGCAAGCTTTTGCAAGGCATTTTGGACGTCAAGAGCGTTCTCTCTGAAGGCAGTTTCAGACGCAAGGTCCTGTGAAGCACGATGGCTTGGGGTAGCAACCTCAGTCAGACTCTGGAGACAGTCATTTCCTGAAGCATCCTTGTAAGGTTTCATTGGGCGTCCATTCTTGGCTTGTCTGGCTGTTCCGGCATCTGAAGCGATGTGTCCACGATGATTCTTCTTAGGTATATGGCTTAAAGTGTCGAGTCCTAACCCACCAAATGGTCTACTATCCCTGACCTGACTAGAAGAGGCTCCAGACCCATTTTCAGATGGGAGAAGACATTGAGATGGAATAGCTGGAAGACTTCCCAAGCTTGCCCCAGAATTGATATACCGGTTCCATTGCAAAGTATCCGGAATACTACGCTCAGCGTTGGCCTCCATCTCGGCATCTTCATGATTTGTCGGTCCTTGTCCTGGTGTTACCTTGGGCGATAGTGAGGTTGGACTCGCATACTCAATTCGAGCATTTGCGTATCCATTACCAATCAAGATGTTACTGTTTGCTAGCTCATGGTCATGGAAGCATGCATGATGTTCACACATACACAGACCTGTTGTCTCTGCTGTCCGGCCCTCTTGTATTGTCTGCGAACGTAAGAACTGGTCCCAAAAGCGCTGGCAACCACACCGCGGGTTTCCCCCCATGCTCAAGTTTGAGTAATTGCATCGGCCCTTGGGTAACCTGGAACCCTCATTTGTATGTCCATTCTCATTATATCCTTCTAAGAGTGGAGTGTTCGGGACCGTAGGTACCAAGGGCGGTGGAGCCATAGGCAAGACCAAAGATCGAGGGGCGAGGAGCCTCGAGTAGTATCGTGTCGCATTGAGGGCGAGGTGAGTTCCGACGAGATTGTCGAGCGGCCGCGGCTATTCGCGATTATTGCATCGAACAACGTTTAGTTCATTGATGGCGGAGGTAGCAAGATGCAAAGAAAACTACTCGAGGTGCAACGTTAGACAGAAGAGCGGTCGGGTACAGCAGAAGCATCGAAATCGGATTAAAAGCAAGACATGGCACACCTATGGCCAACGTCAGCACGTTCACACTTTTCACGGAAGATGACATGACTGACTGGGCGACGAAACAACGATAGAGAAGACTGAGACCAGACGTAGGGAATTCGTCACTTAAGTACGCAAGAGAGGCTGGATGTAACAAGGCCAAAATGCAGTCACCTGTACACAGCACCCGAATCTTGGGTCGTTGTGGGGAAGAAGTGAACGAAAGGGGGGGGGCCTTGGACGATGCACGTCGAGGGAAGAAATAATGACTCCTCGAACCCAGCGACCCCTGTTGTGATGCATGCATGCATGGCGTTCGGGACTAGCAGGGGGCAGACTCCCGGCCTCCAAGGAAGCTTGAATAGCCATTTGTTTGACTTGCTCTTGGCCAGCTTCTGGCTTGTTTCTGGCTTGCTCTTGGCTGGCTTTTGGTCAAAGGACTGGTGGACGTTGTTTCCTGCTTCCTGCAGTGCTGCCGCAGCCGAGCGCCCGGGTCGGGTCGCCTCACCGCTACCCGGACACGATTGGTGAGAAGGGCATATCGAAAGGAACGGAGATTCTGATGTATCGTGATTGGTTGCCTTCTCCCAACTAGTCTGTCTGGAAAGAGAAGGAGGAGATTGGCTTGCTAGCTTGTGGGTTCTCGTGTGATATATAAAGGTGCGGGTGTAACCCCCGGTGGTGAGGTAAAGTGAGGCTTCTACAACGGGACGACGAGAGAAGTCGTCAGCCAGCGGCCTCGTCTTGGGTTGAGGTGAAGGATTCAATCGACAGTGAGGCTGTGGAATTAATTACCTTCTGGGATGATTGGCCTCGGACTGGGACTGGGTGCAGTTCTCCTCCTTTGACTTCCAAACAATATCCCTCCCTTGGCGTCGATCCCTTGCAAATGCAGATTTTTTTTTTGATGGGCTCCGGGGACAAGATCATAGGGTGTATCTTCCTTGAGGAACGAGAAACCAGAAGAATTTTTGGTTTGGGAAGCCCATACACTATAAATTCGTTATCTATCTTGGCTGCGGAGAGAAAGAGATTTAGGGTATGGAGCTACCATAGATTGTGAGGACATGCAACAGAATCCCCCCCCCCCGCCCCAAAATAAGGATCACTAAGTCCAATGCTTTTTCCCCGGGTGATTTATCTCAATTGCAATTTTAGTAAGAGAATCCAAGCGGCTCATTTTGGAGAAGAGAGTAAAGTTTCCACTATGAGGCTCGGCGTAATAATACCACCCATACCATAAAGTGCAAAAAAGTGCAAAAAAGAAACATCATAAATACGATCCGAAAGTTCCATACGAAGACGGGCTCTTGCTAATTTTGGGAATTGGGAGAAACTGTGGAAGATATCTGAAGTCCGCGGTAGAGAAATTCGCGTAATAAATGCATCCTGCCTTACTAAAGACACAAGTGTGTCCCCAAGAATTGAATTTCCTTAGTTGTAAAGATCTCCACGCAGCGGCATAGAGCTCCACTACTAAGGATCATATATATTAAACTATGGTAGGAAATTGTGGTTAAGATGTATGTATCATCGCAAATTGGTATTCGCGCCGTGGTTGGGGGAATTAACAGTACAGGGAAACTCGAAGTGATAAACCACCAAAACGACTCGATTGAATTTTCGATGTCAACTTTGTACAGAGCCAGCCAACCACAATAATGCGCCCTATTACCCCATCTCCCAACCACATACCCCCTCCAACTTAGACTGTCTGCTTGGCAGCCCTGCGACGACTTAGGCACCGGGAGACGGCAAGCCCTAGGAGGCCGGTAGCGACAACAAAGACAACACAGAACACGACAATAACGCCCGCTTCATGACCGGCCCAGTTACTTCGTTTGGCGATTTGGTGGACGGCATCACGAGCCTCGATAGTGGAGATTGCTGCCATTGCGGAGACTGAATGGTTAGTTAGTAAACTCGACAACAGATGCTGACTTCATCATAAGATCTCATGGCTTGCATTGCCCAAACTTAGCTCGCGATTCCTCCGCGCCGTATCATGGGATGCATCGAATTCAGTCGCGTATATTGGCCGATATGCTTTAAAACGATACCGAGGATCGGACGCGATTATGAATGGACCACTTGTGAGGCAGGAAAAGCGCGTATCGCTAGCTATAGGAAGCTTACCTTGTTTTCTTTCGTATGAGATGCAGGAGAAAGGACGGATTACGAGCAGGACTCAATGGCCTGTTGAGGAAACATTAGTCTTTGCGCCAAACTCTGATATATTCGACAATCGTCGGCCCAGCATTGAGCAGCTTAGAAAGCCCAGAAATGTGATAGGTAGAGGGCAACAATTGGTGCCACGTTCAGTGGTTGAAATCGATGTCTCGGTCGTGGAGAGGGTTTGGCGAAAAGCTCGCGATGCCGAGAGGTCCGTTTGTCTGACACCGCTCAAGGGTTGACCGGACCGGAATGCATTGGCTCTACTTACAGAGAAAATGATGGCAATCTGGACTTGTTGGAGGAGGGCGGAGAGATATTAGGACGGATCGAGGTGATGATGTTCTTCGACGTGGTGTCAAGAGGAGGAAGAAGAGAAAGCAGCGTAAAATGATGGAGCGAGCCAAGACCTCCACCTACTAGCGTGCGATTGGCGCATATGTCATGGTCATGGTTCTGCTTGCCGTCCTCGACAAAACAAATGACATGACGGTATCATGATTATTTACATGGTTCTCGGCAGCGGTCGGAGAGCGATCCTTTCTCATGCCGATCTTTTCTTGCATCGTGCTCAAGTTGCTATGGGGTTTGCTGAGCATTTTCCCCGTTCGCCCCTAGCCGGTCATTCTCGACTTAAGCTTTTGTGTTGCCTGGCGGGAGGTGTTGATTCGCCAATCGTCCAGGTTCTTTGATGAGGTCAGGCGTAGGCTGGTGCAGCTCCCGAGGTCTGACAGATAACTGCCATCATGTGATCTAGTCACGTGCTGAGTGGTGGCCGGAATTAAAGGTGTTAGTCAGTGAGAATACACGTGCATGTACGATGCCTTATAACTAAGGTATCCAATCCTGCAGCTCCATCCCTATGGTACCCGTAATGAGCGAGGGCCACGTATAAAAAGCTAACCTGCCTCGGATCGGGTAGGTCAACCTACACAGCAGAAGGGGGTTCCCAAACATTCAAATCCTATATACGGTAGCCAATCTGCCCAGTGCCCACATGTTTAATGTTCCATCTTGTTCCCATCACCATGTCTCGTCGTCTCGCCGTCTCGCCGTCTCGCCGTCGCGCCGCCCGCAAGTCAGTTTACCTCCCAAGTTTCCGACCTGCCAAGACAGAACCATGCACAGCACCACCACCAACAATTGCTTCAGCTCCTTCTTGATCCGAATATTAGGGATTTATAATCGACAAAGCTACCTAGGTGTTGCTCCGTCCTGCACGCAGAACTTATCAGAATACGGACATAAGGGCTTTATGACTCCATGACTCCTCCAAAGCGTCCTAGTTTCGTTCCCTCGTGCCAATGATTGAATCGGTCCGCACCATGCTACCCCAAAGTTCGCAAGCCAGGTCCAAATACACCCGATAAATTGCGTGCTGATGGTCTCCCTGCCGTTGCTGAGATGGATCTTAATGGGTGCCAAAACCCACCAGCTTCAACAGATCTACAAGGATCCTATCCAGGGGTCCGACCGACCGACCACACCAGTGGCTGCGATTAGGAGACCCCCCGAATCTTCCTCTTCTATCGTAATATACAAAAGAGGGCCCCTTCAACCATAAATAAGCCTTGAATATCCAGACGACCGACCATGTCTCCCTCGGTAGCTCCCTCCACTCTTACTGCCTTCAGAATGATCCGTAAACGACGATTCACTCTGCGATCCATCTGAAGCCGCAAAACTTACGTGGAGATCCAAATTGCAGTGTCCTCGATCAAACGCAGCTCGAGGCCTCGATATAGATAGCACGCTGGTGGGTTACACCCATGTTTTTAGACCTATCGTCATTGACTTAGTTCACAAGAAGGCCCTCAGTAACTGCCATTCAAAGCCCACTGCTGCCCCAGTCATCTCATCCGCTTCATCCGACTATCATATTATATATATATACGACTCCATCATACAGATACAATGGCTTTGGACCACCTTCCAGTCCAGAACAGTGAGGTTTATCTCATGAACTCCACGCATGCACCGCCTATCCCTCCCCCATCTCCACCTACACCATGCGAACGAGCACCGTCGCCACCACTGGACGATTTGGTGTCCATAAGCCCCACCGATACCCGAAGATCATGTCCGACGAGTCAACATCTTTCAAAAGCCGTTCATGTTCTTTCAACCGAAGCTACGGCATTGTCATGCCTGACTCGATTATATGAGACGGATCCCGTTGCTCGAGGTGGTTTCAGCTCTGCGGTTGAAGCCATCACTCGATTCAAGGGAGATAAGGGAAAACTTGTTATCGCAGGAGTTGGAAAGAGTGGTCACATTGCAAAGAAATTGGTTGCCACCATGAATAGTCTTAAGATCCACGCAACATATCTCCATCCGACTGAGGCCCTTCACGGGGATCTGGGAAAAGTTGGCAAGTACGATACCATCCTTTTGATAACCTTCTCGGGAAAGACTCCTGAGTTGCTCAGTCTTCTACCTCACTTCGATCAGTCTCTACCGCTCATTGTTCTGACCTCTCATACCAATCGTTCCACTTGTGAGATCGTCAACCAGAGACCAGATGCCATTCTTCTGCCTGCACCAATCCATGTATCGGAAACACATTCATTTGGAGTCTCTGCACCAACCACTTCGACAACCATGGCCCTTGCACTTGGAGATGCTCTCGCAGTGGTCATTTCCGAGGAACTTCATGTCAGCGTCGCCGCCGTGTTTTCCCAGAACCACCCAGGGGGTGCCATCGGGGCTGCTCTCAAAGGGCCACAGAAAGTTTCTGATGTGGTTCTCCAATTTTCCGACATCCCTGATGTCGGGGATAAGTCCATTACCGGCGCTCACCTCTTGTTGTCTGCCTATCGGTCAAAGACGGGGTGGGTTAGACGTGGTGAGGATATCATTGTGCCTCCTCGCCATATCAAGCGCTTACAGCCATGCGATATGGATGAGCCTGCCATGGATATCAAGGGATTGATGGTGCCCCGATCGGAGTGGATATCTTTTTCTGCCGACACAGATATTGCGCAAGCCACAGAGTGGATCAAGACAATGCGACGGGCAACAGCAGAGGGGGAAACCCAGTACAACGACGATGCTATCCTTGTTACTATGGCTGACGATGAGGCTGTTGTTGGTGTCATCGAGATTGGCGAGCTTCTAGGCTGATAGTGAGATTTTCAATATCGTTATTTACCGCGGTGGAGGTATTCTGCGCAAAATGTTTTAGCTATGGCTATTCATTCTCATTATCTGGGCGGAGGAATTTTGCTCATATGTTTGTGGACATGGAATAATATCCAATCTCATCATTTATGGAGGTATTTTGCTAGGATGTTCTAGGATATACAAGTTACGCATGGAATTTTTTTTGGGATATATATAGACTCTTATCTCTCTTTTGGGCTGGCGGTCACTTTTTTATCTTGCTGGCGGGATTTTGGATCTTGGATCACGATTTACGACGTCAATAACATCTACGAGGTAGAATGAAAGCAATCACAGCATTGGTTTCATTCGCTCCAAACCTCTTGAACCCACTCGGTGTTTCCAAACGTGCTTTTTTCTTTTTTTGCCTTATTGTCTAAACTTCCCCTCGCCTTGCAAGATCCTCCTTTCTAACGACGCTTAGCATTCTTTCCGTGGTTCAAGACATTCACCTATGGGCGACTCCAGCTTCCGAAGCCAAGCCTTCGCATACCGGTAACTTCGTGCAGTCTGGTAATCCAAACCCCCGGTCCACACGTGAGAAATCGATAAGTTGACGTTGGTCGTCTGTTTGGTCGTTCGACCCCCGACTTCATCGTGGGCACGGCCATTGCCAATAAGGTGACCCACATGATTTGCGTCTAATCTTCCCAATCTTCTGATGGGGTACTGGGTGATCGGTGCATGAGTGCCAAGAACTCAGGATGGCTTTGCTCCCTGCGTAGACACGGGGCTTCATTCAATAAATAATAATATAAATAATAAGTATTTGTACTACTACTTCTTCTTCATTTCTATTTTCCTTCATTATTATTATTCTTTCGTGACTTCTTTTCTGAGATTGATTGGTTCTTCGTTGTCCGTGATGTGTCTCGCGTTGCATCGTTGAATATGCAATTCGAGAATCATATAAGATTACAATATTCTTGGATCTCAACCACCAACCCTACACACATACCTCATTCCTTCACCCATTCGCTTTCTCTCTCTCACTCCCTCTCTTCTCCCCTTAGACCCCAAAAAACCACCCCCAAAAACCAAAACCAAAAATGCACATCATCATCACCACCACCACCCTCATCCTCCTGCTACTCAGCACCCTAACATCCGCCCACCCAGCGCTTAAACCCCTCTCCAACCCGCGCCATGCCTCCCCCGAGCCCGAAACTCTAGATCTAGATCTCGCTGGAGACGCCTACGCCCCGGGTCCCAATCCCATACCCACCACAGCACTAATGGCGCTGTCGAGACCGAGTGCTGCTGCGGGCGCAGGAGCTGAAATGAGGAGCGAGATAGATACAGCGTGGTGGATTGAGATGCGGTTATTCTTAATGGTGATGGGTGGATGTGGGTGGTAAGGAGATTTTCCTAGCATAGCGGGGGAATGAGGTATAGAGGATAGGAGATAGCAGATGGGAGATAAGCAATAAGCAAACGAGCGGAAATGTTCCATCCAAAGGATTCACAGGGGGAGGAGCGGCTGAGACTTACAGTATGTCATCAGCTGCGCGATCCCTCAATATTGGATTGGATTCGGTGTCTTATTAGGTCGTCAGATGATAGAAGTAGAAGCGGAGGCGGGACTTGCACGGTGCTTGCGTGGGGACGAGAGACCACACGAGATGAGTGAGCGTTTTAGGCTCTTCAAAGGATTGCGATGTTATCGCTGGGGTTCTAGTGGCTAGGGAAATATGTGTTTAGTGGTTTGGAGAGGGAGGGCTTGGAGAGGGATAGGGGTGGAGAGAAAGGGGGGAGATGGAGTGCTGGAGTGGGATTACGAGGGCGTAAGGGCGTGAATAAATGGTTTGATTTCTATATGAATCGAAGTTTACAGGCAGGCAAGTACTTCAAGTTCATTGACATATCGAATTACATTAGTATAGAAAATTAATTATCATTATCCTACCCCACACAAAAATCCAATCCTAAGTCCTGAAACCCAAAAACCTTAATATCCCGAACTCCTTTTACCACCTTATAAACACCATCTATATATATCATTACCCAAACCCCAACCCTATACACCTATACACACACGATGCTAAACTTTTCTCTAATATGTTCATCCAATCATAAAGCCCCACCAATCATTTCATCCACACCCAAACCCATGCAAAGAACGTTCTCACGTTATCCTTCGAAAAACCGTCGTCCAAAAACTCCAGCCTGCCTTTGCGAGTCTCGCTCCCTACTTGTATGGCATTCCTCAGGTCGTTGGAGCGTTCGGGGCCCCATTGCGAGATGCGGAAACCGTGTTTGCGGAGCTTGTACCCAAGGATTAGGAGGATGAAGACTGGTATCTATTTCTCTCATTAGCGGTAGATCTCAGCATCTAAAAGTAAAAGCAAAATATGGAAAAGGGAATTTAATGGGGAGATATGAAAGGGGGAAAAGGGCAAAGACATATACCCCGATATAAGAAGCTATAAACCTCCTAGTATCAAACGGATGTTCCAAAAACGCAGCCACGCCATTGAAGATCACCAGTATGATACAGGCCACCATGCCATACCCCGCTTTCAACCACTGGCCATGCGATTTATAAGGGTAGCGGGGATGATTGCGATCGTAGCTCGCGGCTTGAACTTCGGATAGATTGCCATTCAACTTCACGTCTGCGAGTCTAGTTGTAATTAGCTGCAATTCTCAGCAGAGAGTTACAAGGGAACATACGTTACGAAAAAACTCAAATACGTCGCACAAATAGTGATATAGACAATAAGACACGATACCGTGCAGTTAGAAGCCAATTCACTGAGACGCTGTAAAGTAAAAGTTAGCTCCACTGCGTAGTTCAAAGCAGTATCACGATAGAAAGAATGATAACTCACCTCTCCGGGATTTCCAGTACGACCCATGAATGCAATTAGCATCATCGCCGCGGTGACCAGGACAGCACGAACCGGCACCCCCGAACGACACTGTCTCAATCTCCTGGTGATAAATTCCGGTCCAGTTTGATCTTGTAGCGCTAAAGTGTATAACACCCTCGATGCCACATACATCGAATTGATGGCACATGTAAAAGATGAGAATACAAAGATGGCATTGAAGAAATGGGCAGCAGCTGGGATACCGGCTTCAACGACGGCGATTATGAACACGGAGTGTGAGCCGACGGATTGCCCACCGCCATTGATAAAGGGGTGATTGGTCGGGACCACGAAGGAGGCCGTCAGCATGGCGAAGGTGTAGAGAGTGATTATGCGGAGGTTTATTTTTCGAGCAGCCATTTTCATGCTCTCGGCATTGGCGAGGGATTTACTTTCTGCTGCTGTGGCGGCCACGATATCCATTCCCACATATGCGAATATCACATTGACAATTGTAGTCCTAGAGATGTACTTAGTTATTTGAATGGAAATGGGGGGGGAGGGGGGGGGGGGAGTTCAAACGTACCACATGCCGAGAAATGTGCCAAGAGTGCCTCTGAGATTTCGCTGGAAATTGCCATCTTCATCTTTGACAGCAAAGACATGATTGAAGAATGAGTACGGGCTATCCCAATCTTCAAATAAGAATTAATCACATGCTTTGTAGAGTTGCGAATCTAGACCTACATTTAGATCCTATCTGTGTATCGTAATATGCATCTCCTCGTGCTATATTATTATTTATAATCAGTTCCGTTTGGCTGAATCTTTGGACGAGTACTGACGTTTGATGGTCGCGAGAATGAGCATCAATACGATAAGCATTGAAATAAATGTGATCTTGATGCTTCCGAATATATACTCGAGTTCTCCAAAATACTTATCTATTAGTGAGCAGAAGTCAAGAAGGGCTCATAGTTTCAGTAGACCTACTTTCACCGGAGCCAGGTTGATACAAACAACCAAGACTAAAAACAAGGCAATCCAGATGGCAGGATCAACACTTTCGCCTACCACCCATTTCAAATAAGTCCTTCCATCATCGTATTCAAATCTAACAGTATTTGTAACAGCGACCAGTTCATCAGCTGCCAGTACGGCGTACGCAAACCTTGATATTGCAATTAGTCTTTTTCCTATCTCGTATCACACCTTTTCGATACTCACCAGTACATCCATCCAACGGCAAAACCAACGCCTCGATCCAGAAATCGCCGTGGAAATTCCATCACTGGAGCATTCACAGGCATAAGGGATGTCATCTCACCAAGGCATGATATCACCGACGATATCACTGTGCCCATGAGGATATAACACAGAACTGCGCCCCCTGGTCCCGCCCCTGCCAGCGATCTCCCGCTACCGAGGAACAATCCTTGAAACCCTGATATCAGTCCATGGGGGAGAATTACTTAGGATGGGAGGAAACCTACCATTTCCAATTGTTCCAGAAAAAGCTATCATCTAATTTGTAACATGTCAGCTGGTATTTCCACAACCGCGAGCTACTGACGTTAATTTGCCTTTCGTTGAGGACCCGCCTAGACGGACGTGAGCTTAACATGTACGGTGCTGACACTCGATAGACGTCTCACCATACGCTTTCCCCTCGGCGCTCCCGACGTTCCTCAACGTGCACCGGCTCCGCGAAATCAATTGACGGGCTCGCCCTGTGAGCTTGCAGAGTTTCCGAGTAATCGGTTGACCGAGTTTCGTCGCCTCGATAGGTGTACTCGACAATCCGTGGTGTGGGCACCACCGCCTCTGGTTTTTCGTGGTCCATACTCGCATACCAGTCCGAGATCCTCTCTTATCAACAGGGTGCCAGAATGGTACGGGACCTCTGTCGCATATATAAGGGCATCATCGCTGTGCGACGTCGAGTTGAAGCTGCAGGCGATGCGGAATGGGCTGCGATCGGCTTGCCGCACTGTTGTGGTCAGGGTAGGGTTTACCTGCAGGATATCATGCGTACGGACACACACCCCCCATCGACCTGGTAGCCCCCGATCTTATCGTGGCCGCCATTGGGCCATCTCCAATTTTTAGCTCGCTGGTGGGTGTCTGCAAGCTTTAAAATGAGGACATGCAGCTCCAGATGACCGTTTGTAGATATGCTCGCCGCGGAGTGCCACCCCGCCCCATCCCCTCACCCTGTCCTCGAGAGGCTGATCCCGCAACGAATGGGACCACCACTGAAGGAGCACATCCCAGCACAGCGTTGCACAGCGATCAATATTATGCATCACGGTGGTGGAGCAGGCAAAGAACGTCCGCAGCCCTGGAAACGCTGGTGCCTGGCCGCTGAAATCCGGTACGATCGCAAGGAACCAATCGAGCAGACGCTGGAGAGGGGACCGAGTGGTCCAAGGCGGGGGAGGGGGATCAGAGCTGAGCAGGCCCGGCTCAGCTCGACCAGACCGACAGGAGGCAGAAGATGATAGACGATAGATGGATGATACGAGTAGATGATAGCCAGCCCCCCGGCACACTCTAAAGCGGGGCCATCCGCCCAGTGTCACCTCGCTATCGGAGGAAGGGTACCTATCAGAGCGGCGAGGAGCAGAAAACCTCCCTGTCGGTACGACGCCAGGATCTACCCGTGGAAGGAGGGAAGGAGAGAAGGAGAGGAGGGGAGGAGGAGGAGGTGGGCAGCAACGCCGTTCCTCGCTCCTCAGCAGAGCACGGCACGGTAGTGAGGGTTGGGATGCTTATCTCATGGACGCATCGCGTGGTGGGACTTCAAGAATAGAATCTTGTGCAGTAGTGCCATGGTGTTATGCATGAACTCGCTGTCAGGGGGCATGTGGGTGGGAGCCGCATAGATGGTGATCAAGGGCTGGGTCTTTGGCCAGGCTGGGTAACGTTGGCTTACATACTTACTATAACCACCACCACACCGCTGGAGCTCGCTTTCGCTTGGATGGAGGAATTGCAGAAACGAGGATTGAAGGGGGCCACGCGGGGTGACTATTGGTGCGGTGTCCGGCGAGGGAGTGGGGTTGGAAGATTTCATGGTCAGATGAAGCGATTCGTTGTCCGTCGGAGCTTGAGGAGCGATAAGGATGATGATGATGATTCGGATGATGATTCTACACTTTCTTTCCTCCCGAGGCCGCATGTGCAGTGGCTCTGGTCGTGGAGTGGCCGTGTGCGGTTGTGCATCCATCTCCAATCCCACCACCATCGAAACTGTATGACAGAACGTGGATCAGCTCATCTCCCTGTATTTCCCGTGCGAGGTATGTGCATCTCTCTGCACCGGCCCGTCCGATCGAGAAGCCCTCTCCGCGCGGTGGGGACGTCTATCTGACGCCAATTGCCGCGTGAGGGCTCCCTGGAGGACCTCTGGATGTTTAAAGATAGAGAGGAGACAGCGGCCAGCGGCAAGAGCATGGCGTCCAACGTGGTGAGTGAAGGGCCGTCGCCCGAATCCTGCGGGCGCAAATGGCGGCTGGTTATGTCGTCTCGATCCGACCAGAGAATTGTATGATAGTCTGGGGGCAGGGGGGGGGGGGGGGATCGAGTATTGCACGGAGAAAACAAAGTCGCGTACCTGCATTGTGTGACGGCAGAAATAGAACATCAGAGAGTGCACCGCGGTTCCAGCAGCGGTCGAAGTGCCGGTCAGCCAGCTTGGAGCGGGTTCCTGACGCCGTGCTCCTGGGCAGGCGAGGAGAGTTGCTTCTTGCTTCTTGCTGCTTGCTGCGTGCTGCGGGCGTGCCCGGCCTGGAGATCGAGGCACAGACGGCCACCAATCCTCCGTGCATAGAGGACGCCGCAATACGATCCGTATTCGTCGCTATTAACCATCTATACAGGGCCGCTAAACGGCCGCTAAATGACCGGAAAGCGGGCTATTTTGGGATCATTCTCGGCTCTTGTCTCTTGTCAGCACATGATGACCCCTGCAGCTGCCGCGGAGCTGGGGGGGGGGGAGCAGCCAGTGGGAGGGCCTGGGCGGGCGCCACGGTGGGCCGGGCAGAACAGAGGAGTGGGACGGTGCCTCGGTGGGCGCTTAACGCAACCAATGGGCCCAGCGTCGGCGCAATAAGCGACGTCCAACACTTGACGGCAACCTGCGGATAGAGTGGGTGGTGAGTGGGTGGTGAGTGGGTGGTGAGTGGGTAGAGGCGTGAAGCGTGAAGCGTGAAGCGTGAAGCGCCTTAGTCAGTTCTTTCCCGGGTCTGGCTAGCCCTTCACGCTCCACGTGTCCCCGTCCCGTCACCCTCTCCTAGACACTGGCAGCGCTGATGCTGTTGGCTAGGGCCTCCGTACTCCCTCTTCCCTATGGCCAGCCATGATGCTTCTTGGTTCCTGCTCCTCCCTCGATCAAGTCGGCGGTGGTCCTCGACGTTGTCCGGCAGCGCAGAGCCGGCCCCTTGGCACGCCCAGCGTCGCTCCTCCCCTCCCCCCGGTCCCCCCGGTCCCCCCGGCCGCGTCAAAGCAGCGTCGACCCGTGCCTGGATAGCGTCGGAGCACTCGATGGGCATCAGCCACAGCCCCCGCCAATGCGGCAACGATCGTCGACTGGATGTGGCGAATCCACGCGATGGTGAATCGTCCCCGATCGCTGAGACCCCAGAGAGCCGAAAGGCCACTTTTCCCGATCCGTCCCTCGGGGCCAATGGGGATGGGTGGTGGGCGGGTAGTGTGCGTCCTTCCCGCCCGTCCGCATGCCGTGTGAGTGCGACCACGCCCTCCCCCCCCCCCGCACGTGATGGCGGGAGAACCGCTGGACGGTGGTGGTGGGGTGCGACGAGAGGACTCCTGGATACCCCGTCAATGCCACAAAGAAGAGCACATCCTTTATATGGAGAGGATGTTTGGCAGCCGGGAGACGGCGGGCGCACATGACCCAGCGGCTTGGGACGGCGCCTCGGTGAGATGTCTGAGATCCGTCGTCGTGGGGCTTCACGAGAGACAACGCCAAAGTCAAGTCAAGTCAATGTCAAAGTCATAGTCAAAGTCAAAGTCGTCTCGACACAGCCACACGGACCGAGTGCCGATTCGATCTCGGCCATCTCCAGCCACGTTCGTCGCTGTGGCTAGAGCCCACACGTGTTGAGGTCCTCCTCCCTCCCTTCTCTCTCTCTCTCTCTCCCTCCTCTCTCCCTCTCCCAAAGAATGCTTTCTCCCGTCCAGTCGTGCCAGGACAGGACGGGTCGTCCGGTGTCTCGTCACCCCGAGTCGGAGATGAAAAGCCTCGAGAGAAATGAGCCCTCCCAGCCCATGGGATGGATTGGGCCACGCCTTCCCCGCCACGATGGCCTCTGATCTCCGAACATGAACAGACTCCCTACATTTGTTTCATGCAATCATAAGCCTTCCGTTCCTGACCATCGAACGGCAATCTGCCCTACTGCCTCCTGCTACCGCGGTCTGTCTGATGTCCCTATTTCACCAGCCGCCACCCCCTTCCCCCCCAAGTCCATCCTCATATATGTCGCATCTCCAACATATAGGAGGATCACATCTCATGACGAGCGCGTTGAGTTATAACTGGCGTGATGGGACCCCCGCGTATACGAGTAGAGTGATCATCCTCGCACCTCCCCCTCCGCTGGATGACAGATGCCCTCACCAAGCGCTCGACGAAAGAAAAAGGAAGACAGGCCCACTTCCAGACCTGAGGAGACGATGCCATCGAGATCGAAATCGAAATCGAAATCGAAATCGCTCTCGCACCCGCGCCCGCAGCCGCACAGCCACAGCCACAGCCACCGTCGAAACATTCCAGCCATCATCAAATGCGGCAACTGTAAACGACCCCGACCGGGTGAAGTGGGTGTGGGTATAGGTGGGTATAGGTGGGTGTACGAAAGGACTGTATTGGGGGGTGCCCGTGAAATGAGAGGGGGTGCGCCGGTCCTGTCACATCCTTCAGCTTCGTGGCGCGGCATCCCTCGCTCGCATGGAGGCGAGCGATGTGGGCGCTGTGTTTCTCGCGCGCATCGCAATGACTGGGAATCCGATGGGCACGAAGCAGATTCGCATGGCTCGCGCAAGCGGCATGGGTGGGCATGTGCCACCGTGACGGGACCCCGCCCGTGAAACGCCGGTCATTTCAGCGAACCCGCGCGCGCCCAAAGAGGTGTAGGTGTGGCAAATGCATACGTGGCTGGTGCTTGTGGCTTGCCTAGTGCTGTCTTTTGGTCTTTTTCTTTCTCTGTTCCTTTGTTCGCATGCACCAATGTACGAGGCATGGGATCTCGGTGGACGCAGCCGTGAACGGCGCATACGCAGTGGGGGTTCTGACTCGCATTGTTCCCGAGGCTGTATCTCTCTCCGCCTGAATTTTCTGGAGGCCTTGGGATGACCAGCCACAAGTCGGTGAAGATCTAGGCGTGGCCACTCCTCCTACAACGTATGTTCTCTCTCTCTCTCTCTCTCCTCTCCCCCAATAAACTCTGGTGCCTTCGGGAAGATGCTGTCCACTTGATTGGTCAAGACCCCCCTGTATACCCCGTTGCTGGACGAGTAACCCTTGGCAAGAGAGCTTATTTAGGGGGAGAGTAAGAGAGTAAGAGAAAGACGAGAGAGACGGGGCGTCAGGCCGACTTATGAAACTCATCAAACACACCTATAGGTAGGGAACCCCCGGTCTTTTCATGCTTCTTCAGGAACGAACGAACGAACGAACGAACGAACGAACTGTACGGTACGTATCGCTTTATGGTGGTATTGCTCATGCATGCTATAGTTCGATATATTCATATATGACGTTCATGGTACAGTAAGACGGAACAAAACATAAAGATTCTTATTTTCCGTGGGTCTGAAACGCCAGTCGGGGCCATTGCTATCTAGACGGTGAAGTCACGTTCCTCTGTCTTTGCATAGGTCTCGTCAGAGGGTTGACTTGCTGCGTTGTCACTGTCGTTTGCTCTCCAGGGACGGAGTCGAGATGTCACACCGCTGGCAGTCATAAAACTGATGGTATATACCTGGATCGGGTCCTCACCAGGACTGGCACTTGTTGTCCTTCACCAGCCACAGGCCGCTCTAACCATCCGCAGGGACTCCAGACTCCATCACCATCGCCAAGAACTCGCATGATGAAGCTGGGTGCGGAGACGTTTGCCGACTTCAAATCTACCCGCCACGGGGTTATAGGCCTTGACCGGTGTAGGTCTGGCGCCAGATCCCGAATAGGCCATCAGATGAGTATTATGCTTCGTCCGCGACTTATCATGCTTCCTATTACTTCATTCCCAATCGCGATCGACCTTCTCCGTCCACGTTATTTAGTATATTGAATACGAAAGGTATAGTCCCCCAGACCTCCGCCACAACGTCATGCGCGAAAGAAAGACGGACAAAAGAGATTCGACGTCGCAAAACAATCTTCCCCATGCAGAATCCCAGGAACACTCTCCACTACCCTCCATCGCGTGGCGTTGGGAATATTGAAAAAGTTTCTTTTTATAAGATCCCTCGCGGCGAGGCTCAGCCAGATCTACACACTGTATGCAGCAGCGATCAGCCAGATCAGCGAACCCTATGAAAAGATCGGGCCTGGATGAGGTCATTGTTGCTATTCCGATTCTCGTATTACTGCGGAGAATTTTTCACCTAAGTATCTTGCCTTGGCAGGGGTCCTGCTACATCTTCGATCGTTGCCGGCAACCGAGCGCGTTTATCAACTCGTACATTTATTTTATTTTTATATATATATAGAATGATGAACAACGCATTACTCTTTCTGTGAGGACCCCGATTTATTGGTTGATCTTTTCGCGCCTTTTAGCGATGGTTCTTCCTCTTATTGACAGTCATGTCACCCCATACCTATATCCTGCCGACTTCTCCTCACCGGCGTTCATTATATCCAATGAGGCCACCACAGGCAAATCATGGGTTAATACAACCCACTATCTGCACCTGAACTTTGTTTTATTACAGAACCCGCGGCAAGAGTCGACGCGTGGTGACGAGGGTGACGAGGGTGACGAGGGTGGGTGGGCATCAAGCATGGACGTAGATAATATTTAGATTATGCAGGTCACGATTAGGGTCTGAACACCGACATCTGATGGCCGCGTATGTCGTCAATTCATTCAAAGAATCGAAAGACTATATTCGAGTGCGCGATTTCATACTGCATTAATAAACGGGGCAGTAGTTTGCAACACGATCACTTCATTACACTCCCAGACCAATATGTTTAGAATTATTTCAGACCCTGAAATGTTTCGTTTTTTTGCCCCCACTCAAATGATATTAAATACTTTCATGTAAATCTTGGATATTATACTAAACATCCACAAGAATATTTCCTCTCAACTTTGTACATGCAGAAGTCCCAAGATCGAAAAATATTTGAAGGAGTGACCTATCTACATCGGTTATCTTCTCTTGGGATATAAGCATCTATACCCGGCATCAATACTCCACCACTTAGAATCTATAATTATTACTGAGAGGGTAATATAACGCTTTGCAGTATTTTTCCCTCAAGAAATTATTATCTGACTCAATCTCCACCCCACGCCTCTCTATTCAATTCCTGACTGGGGATGAAGTTCCCAAA
Organism: Chlorociboria aeruginascens; assembly: GCA_002276475.2. Taxonomy (NCBI): domain Eukaryota; kingdom Fungi; phylum Ascomycota; class Leotiomycetes; order Helotiales; family Chlorociboriaceae; genus Chlorociboria; species Chlorociboria aeruginascens. Next base: position 130,442 of record NCSK02000039.1, on the reverse strand, counting down.
TCGTGTTCTCTCTCTCTCTCTCTCACACACACACACACACACACATACACATATACATACACATACATACATGCACGCACACACACACACACCACACACACACATATATATATACACATCAATAGTTTTCATCGTATACCTCGCTCTTCACATTTATGGTCCGTTCAACATACCTCATATTTGTAGCGTTACGCTCGGTTCGGCTTTCTCTAGCCTAGAAAGCTCGAGGGCGTGGTTGATGGACTTTTCATCTTTAACTTTGTTGTTGCGGCCGTGGAAGTCTTCGAGAAATTGATCGTTCTTTATCGTTATTTTGTAAGAGAGTACGAATGTGTTGTCGGGCCTTCAGTTATGATTCTCCTAAGTAGCTACCGAGATCAAGAGAGGACGAGCAAGTGCTTTGATCTCTGTCTAATTATGCTGTGTCTCATGAACACATGGGTCTTTTATTTTATAAAGGAGAGCATCTTGAGTACACCTCGGAGAGTTAGCAAGTACCTCTCTCTATACATTCAAACTTTGGTGAACTTTTATCTTCTTCTGTTGTCAGCGGCATCTCATTATAACCAAGTCGACCAAGCAAAATCATGCAACACGACATATCCAAGTATCCTTCAGTGACATTCCATAAAACTCAAGCATCGAAGTCACATCATGTTGAAAATATACATTTTCGGAAATCGTTTCTGAAGAAGTAAATAAACAAACCAATGGAAAAACAAAGGATAGAAAGAAAAAAAAAAAAACAAATACTGTACGGTACAAGATTTAATCAAGTCTAGAAAATTTCGCCACGAATGGACTTCCACGTTCGGGAGCGATGTGCTGGCTCGGGGGTTTCCTTGTTTCTGTCACCGACGAGATGATCTTCTCTGAATGTGTAATTGCTGTGGTGGCAGTGATGTGGTATGGGTATGTACAGGCTATAAAAAAAAGTTGTTCATTTAGACGAGCGGTGAGGCTACGGTGAAAGATCATAGAGAAGCAAAGAAAACACTGGTAGGGGAAATCTTCCTATCAAGCAGTCCACCCGTTAGCAATAATCCTCCGGGAGTGAGTTTGCAGATAAGACCTAATGCCTCGGGAAACGACGAATTGATTATATTTCCCCAACTCCGCGGTTATTGTTTATTGTTCATTGTTCTTGGGGGTACCAATATCAGACAGACAAGGCTGAACGTGCTAGGATGATTGGTGGATTGGTGTCCAGAAGCTAGGGCCGGTGAGGCTTGAAACATAGACGTGGGAAGTCTTGCGCTAGAAATTCGTGGAGAAGATGCTCTCACATTCTAAAACTAAACTACCACTTCATCCCCAGCATCACTCAACCACGACAACAAGAAACCCCCAAACCCCCTAACCCCCCAGCGCACAAACCATGAATAACATCAGTTAATCTCTAAAACAACAAACGACTCGCACGCCCCAAACAAAGGCCCCTGCATGGCGACGACATTACTCCAGCAGCCGCCCGCGCCGCCAACGCCTGCACCCGTCACGCATACGCCGCTTTCCACGGTGGGAAGCTCGAATACAATGGCTGGCACCAGCACCAGCACCAGCATCGAAGCTCGCACCGCAGACGAGGAAAAAGCATTCGTTGCGCAGTTTGCGGACGAGTCGAGACCCTTACCCCCGCAGGAGATACAGCAGACACCGAGGACGAAAGCCTTAGGTGGGAGCTCGAAGAGATTGAGCATAGACGATTTTCAACTCGTGAGGACGTTGGGTACCGGTGGGTTGATTTTTTTTGGGTTTTTTTTGGATATATACTCTGAGTGGAAGAGGGGCCGGTGAAGGATTGAGGTTTGGTGGGTTGAGGGAGAGAGATAAGGCTGATTGATTGTTCGGAATAGGAACGTTTGCCAGAGTATGGCTTGTTAGACTGGCCAACCCGGCGGATGAAGATAGTGATAAAGTGTATGCGCTGAAGGTATTACGAAAAGTAGAAGGTGAGCTACTGGTCTGGAGATGGAGGGCCATTGGATGGATATTGACGAGATATAGTTATCAAGCTTAAACAGGTTGATCACGTCAATCATGAACGATCTGTCTTGTCAGATGTTGCTGGTCATCCTTTTATTACTACTTTAATTACTTCCTTTTCTGATTACGATTCCCTGTACATGCTTGTAAGTCCCCCCTCTCGCCCCTCTTTACCCTGGAGAAGCTAACAGAGCAGCTCGATTACTGCCCTGGAGGCGAAGTATTCTCCTACCTCCGCAAAGCGAAACGTTTCTCCGAAAACACCTCCCGTTTCTACGCGGCCGAAATAGTATTAATCCTCGAATTTCTACATGAACGCGAGGGTGTTGCGTACCGCGATTTAAAACCCGAAAACCTTCTGCTAGATGCTGAAGGACATATAAAATTGGTGGATTTTGGGTTTGCGAAGAGACTGGGTAACAGTAAGCTCAAATCTAGTAATCGAATCGTTGAAGGTGATGGGACGTCTATTGATAATAGTAAAGGGGAAACATATACTTTGTGTGGTACACCTGAGTATTTGGCCCCGGAAGTTATCCAATCCAAGGGTCACACGACGGCGGTTGATTGGTGGGCTTTGGGGATTTTGATATATGAGTTTTTGACGGGATATCCTCCATTTTGGAATTCGAATCCCATGGAGATTTACAAACAGTTCGTCCTCATTTCTTTCCTCTTTCATTTGTCCTAGTTCTCTTTCCAACTTTTTTCTTCAGAATCGTGTCCAAACCCGTCTCCTTCCCGGCGGAACCCGCCATCTCTTTAGAAGCTAAGGATCTCATCCGCCAATTCTGCACCGTGGATCGTTCGCACCGTCTTGGCAATATCTCAGGTGGCGCGGCAAAAGTTAAAAGTCACCCGTTCTTTAGAGGCGTGTTATGGGATGAGGTGTACTACAGGAAGTATAGAGGACCAATAATACCGCCAATTAGATACCCGGGAGATGCACAATGTTTCGATCAGTATCCGGATGAGAAAGAGGGAAGGGAACCGTACACTGAGGAGCTGAGGGCGAAGTGGGATGATTGTTTTCATGATTTCTGAGGCTGGGCTTGGGTTGTTATCATGACTAGGCTGTACCAATTATAGATCCTTCGGCGTTTGGATAGGAGAGGATGTTGGCATACCCCCCATCTCCACGGGCATGATTGGTTTCGGCATGAATAACTATATCAGCTTAAAGCTGGTTCGAATATCACATCCATAATATCTAACAAATTGTCACCACCAGAACCTTCAGATTACTGATCCATTACTTTACCATCCATCATACTATACAAGTAAGATTATAATTCTTATATTACTTATACTGAACTACGAATTTCTCCTAAGTCGTGTCGAAAATGCAAATTCAAATACATTCTCCTAGAAAAATAACTCCTCTCCCACAAATTCCCATAAATCTCGAATAAGCCCCCCACATCAGTGCACATGGTTCTATCTCATGTATACAACTATCAGCACCCAATCGCCGAATCTACCTCCGTAGGTAACCTTAACCCCCTGTGATCAAGCCCGCGCCTCGGCATGTTGCGACTGCGGAGTGCTGAGTAACGAACGCCTCGGCCGTAATGATTTGAAATATTTCGAAATTCTGGAGGGATGGAGGCATATATAAAGAGAAGTTCGTTGTTTAGTAACGGATGGAGACTTATCTAAAGAGGGAAAGGCAAGAGAAAATGACGTGGATCTTCGTTGGAGAAGCACGAGAAGCAGTCGGAACAAGAACATGCCGTCATTGATCTGTTATCCGCCATCAACAACAACTGCATTTTCTACACCCTACTTGTACTCTACCATTCCCCTGTCTGCTCTCATCTATCAATAGCTTATCGACTTTACCCTTACGATAATACACATACCAAAGGAGAAAAGAAAGATATCATTGCAGTAGAGGAAGTACAGCAAAGATGACACCCAAAGCAAACCCAGAAGATGCAATGGTGATCCGAGATCTCAATCCCAGTGTCACTACAATATCCGTCCCTTTCCTACGTTTAGGGCTCGTGAAATTCGGGGGTAGAGCTACAATTGGTATGCTTCCTGCTTGTTTCCCCTTCCCCATCTCTTACCCTTCAAATCACCCTTCTATCATCCCCCATCACCCAAAGCAAACACACAGCACACAGCTAACACCACAAAGTCAAACTCCGCACCGGCTCCCTCTTCATCTTCTCCCCCGTGGCTCTAACGCCCGCCGTGCGCCAAAAACTCACCACCCTCGGCGGCGCCGTGAAATACATCTGCGCGCCCGATCTCGAGCATCACCTGTACCTTACACCCTGGCACAGCGCATTCCCCGCCGCACACTTCATCGCGCCCTCAGGACTAGCAGAGAAACGGGCGAAAGCCAGCGCCAGCAACAAAGCCATCACGGCCATCCCCTTCCAAACCATCTTCACTAAGGAGAATAAACATACGGTCACGATATCGCAGGAATTCGACGACGAGTTCGAATATGAATATGTGGACGCGCACATGAGTCGCGAGCTGGTGTTCTTCCACAAGCCGACTAGCACGCTGATTGAAGCGGACCTGCTGTTTAATTTGCCGGCCACCGAGCAGTATAGTCGCAGTGGGGAGGGGGCCGCAACGGGGTGGGTGACGAGGGTGTTTGGGTACTTGCAGAGTACGAAGGGGAGCGCGATGGGGCAGAAGTACTTGCTGTGGTATGTGCTTAGTAGGGCGGACAGGGCGGGGTTTGCGGAGAGTGTGCGGAGGATCGAGAGATGGGGCGCTGAAAATATCGTGCCATGTCATGGAGATCTGATTTTAGGGCAGGGTAGGGAGGTTTGGAAGAGGGTATTTGCGTGGCATTTGCAGGGCAAGAAGTGAGGTTTGTGTGGCTTGTATAATCAGGATATTGGCTTTCTAGTTCTCAATATATGGGCGTTATAATAAGACAATTGGACTCACGTACATCCTATACATTATTACAGCAAAAAATTAAAAATCTTAATTAAAAATCTGAAAGCCTAGGTATCAGATAACGGCACAGCATAAAAAGCAGAAAACGCCAGGAATTACAATCGATATCATCGATTCCACGCATACATCCCTCCATCCACCCCAAAGGTCCGTAGTAGAAAGCAGACAATGGGAGAGAAGAGAAATAGAGAGAAAGGGGGGGAAAAAACGCCAAACTCATAAGAAAGAAAAACATCAAATCCCAGAGCGATTTTTGGATACAGGAAGTGGAAAGCCGATGTCGATGCACAGAGCTAGACAATGAGAAGAAAAGCAGACATCTTCTTGAACTCCAATCCAATCCATGTATGAATGCAAGCAAAAGCATGAAAGCTTTCTCTCATACAATGAAGCAATCAAGGCAGTCAAACTCCCCTAATTCAACCCGGGATCCTATGCCCCTTAGGGACGCCCAACCACAAACTAACAGACCAATGAACCCGTCTCCACCAAAGCCTACTGCCGAAGCCAGACTCGCCCCAGATGCCGACGAAGCCATTCAGCATCTTGCTCCCGGAGCCCTTGCCCAGGAAGGTATGCAAGAAGGCTCTGGTCTCCTGGTTTGCCGCCAGCCAGAGGTCGCGCTCAAGGTAGGCGAGCATGCCCATGATGATGCAGCCGTAGATCAGGAGGTGAAAGAGGAGAGCGAGCACGGTGGGCCAGAAAGCGGGTAGAATCACCGGGTGGAAGGTCGAGTGAAGGAAGCGGACGAGGGCATTGGGCTGGGAGGGAGTTTTGCTGGGCGCCGCGGGTGGGAGGTCGGGAATGCCTTCGTTGTTGATGCGGGCCGTATTGGGGGTTGATGGTTGGATGTTTTTGTGGTCATCAGCTGGATTGTGGACCGATTCCTGCCATTGCTCTCCTGGGATGAGGTCCATGCGACCATATGCCGCTTGGAGTCTGATAGCATCCTCCTCAGTAAGGGTGACACCAGTAGGGATACGGATATTCGCCAGATTTCCTTCTCCCATGGGATCAGGGCGTGGTGGAGCTCGGAAGAGACCACGATACCACGAGGTAACGAAGCGGGGAGCAGTGAGGTGGAGAGCGATGCCGAGATACTGGATCACCAACTTGAGGCCATCGTGCTCGGGCTTGAACCAGTAGCTACGGTTGCTTTCGACATATCGAATAACGACGTTGCCCGGGACGAGAACTCGAGGAGCTGGACCTGGAGGACTAGGAACAGGGACTTCACGAATAACTTCAACCGGAACTTCCTTGATGACCTCGCGGTCAACATACTGGATTCTGACCTGCGGAGATTCCTCATCACTCTGCTCCTCGATCTCCTCGCCGACTTCCGCCAACTCATCATCCAGATTAGTTCTCTCCTTCAAATCGCCCTTCACACCAGCAGGAAGTCGATAGGCATCGGGATCCGGATTGAAGGCCTTATTCTTGTCGACCAGCTCCTCGGCCACCATCTTACTGAGTTGATCCTGTAGAGAAGCAGCCAATGTAGACTGGACCGCCAACTGTGACTTGACGTCCTCCGCCGCGGCAAGCTCGATCTCTTGATCCTTGATCTTATTCTCCAGAGCCTCGTTCTTGGTAAGGGCCAACTTATACTGATCGTTGATACCAACCGCATCGCGCTGAGCATTGTTCTGCGCCGTAATGGCCCCATCCCTATCCCGCACCAAACTCTCATTCAACGCCTTCGCGGCATCCCACTTCGCGGTGGCATCGTCGATAATGCGTTGTTTCGACTCAGCGTCCGTATTGGCGTCGGCTAGCAGCCTCTGATAATGAGCATTCTCCTCTTGAAGCTTCGAATTTGCCAGCTGCGAGGTGCGGAATTGTTCTTGGGCAGCTCGAAGCCGGCCTTGTTCTTTCTCGACCGCCTCCACGGCGTCCCGGTTCGCACTCTCCACATATCGAATATGGTCCTCCTTGGACTTGACCTCGTCTCTCAACTTGGCGAGCTCCAGCACCCGAGCCTCCTCCGAGGCCACCATATCCTGGACCTTGTTCGCCAACTCAGTAGCCTTCTTACCACGCTCTTGCAACTCCCTTTTCTGCGTCTGCAAGGACNTTTGCTGCTCCTGGACCTTGTTCGCCAACTCAGTAACCTTCTCACCACGCTCTTGCNACTCCCNTTTCTGCGTCTCCAAGGACTTTTGCTGCTCCTGGACCTTGTTCGCCAACTTAGTAATCTTCTCACCACGCTCTTTCAAATCCTCTTCCTGCGTCTCCAAGGACTTTTGCTGCTCCTGGACCTTGTTCGCCAACTCACTAATCTGCTCACCACGCTCTTTCAAATCCTCTTCCTGCGTCTCCAATAACTCTTGCTGCTCCTCGACCTTCGCCTCGCTGTCCTTAAGATAGCCCTGGCACTCCTGTATCAAGCTGTTCAACTCTAAATGTACTTCTTGTTGCTTCGGAAACACTTGCTCATAGAAATTCTTATACTTATTCGACAGCGTAGCCTCTTCCTTGACTTCCGCCTGTATCCTCTGGACGACGAGCTGCAGATCCTCCACCTCTACGGCCAACTTCTCGTTCTGGGCTTTGACCGCGTCGCGTTCTTTCTGGAGCTCTACCGCTTTCGCCACTTGCGCTTTGTGCTGCTCGGCCGAAGGTTTCTTTTCCAGGGCCGCGGTGAGAACGGCGATGGTTTTCGCGTGCGCAACGCTCGCTTCTAGTGCCGATTTGCATTCGGCGCTGCCGCATTTGCCTTCTTTGACAATAGTTTGCGTACTCGGTTTGTCGACCGTGAATTGGAATATGCTGCTTTGGGATCCGTCGCCGCTTCCGAACGCGAATTTCGCTGGTGGTGGCGCCATGCTTGCGGTTGTAGGGTTTTTGGACATGATGATGATGAATGAGTATGATAAAGAAAAGAAGAGAAGAAGGGTTCGACAGAAAGAAATAGATATTCGATTCTATTCTCTGCTTTCACAATAGCAAGAAGTCTTCTATTCTTGATCGTGGACAATGATCTATTCGTCGCTTTGCCTTCTATTGTTGTTGCACTTGTTCTCAATTCAGTCTGTCTACAATGGAATTCAAGTTCACTTTCAACAATTAGATATAACGTTGCATTTCACCTTTTCACTTTAGACGCTTGCATGGCCTATTCTCTGCTTTCACAATAGCAAGAAGTCTTTTATTCTTGATCGTGGACAATGATCTATTCGTCGCTTGGCCTTCTATTGTTGTTGCACTTGTTCTCAATTCAGTCTGTCTACAGTGGAATTCAAGTTCACTTTCAACAATCAGATATAACGTTGCATTTCACCTTTTCACTTTCGACGCTTGCATGGCTCTTGGGCCATGGTTATGGTAAGCCCTCTACTATAAAAAATAGGTTCGTGAGTATATGGGCATGGATGAAGCTTCTCACGAAATGTTAGATTCCGATAGGGTCTAATCCTTGTGCGCAAAATAGAGAGCTGTGATTTCTGTTCTTATTTCGAGAGACCCATACCTATTTATAATTTCTTCATTTCCCTAGTGGAGCGAGGATGTGAGTCTGCTGGACATGATGAAACTTCCCTTCATGTACTTTACGATATTCTTTTAGATATAATTTATGATTCAAAACTTAGATCGAGGTAATTCTATGTAGAAATCCATGCTTTCTTTACTTGTCTTCTACTATTACTCACGAATGCTATGCTTTGAAAAGTGAGAAGCTAGATCTAAGCATCACATTTGGTACGTTATGCTAAATACACCCAACACTGCCTTTTGATTCATAAGTCGTCTTCTCATGTCAGAGCAAAATTACCGCACGAGTACTCTATACTGACAAAAGTAACCATACAGGATATTCCCTCCCACCTCCAATCCCGGATGACCCACCATGTGTTTTAAGCTACAAGAACCAAGCCTAGTGCAAACATAACTCCAGAAAGTCAAACACAGCCAAAAATAAATCTATGCGTACCAGCCCTTTGCTCCAACACTGTTATGTCCTTCTTCCTGTCGATGTGGTATGAGAGGTTCTTTGATTTCGAAAAGTGTGATCAATTCCTCCCATGTTTCCATATCAATTGCTAATACTGCCTGGTGTTTAGATACGCCTTTCACAGCGGCATCATCTACGTTGTTAAGATCGTAAGTGTCTAGATTTCGTTAGCTGTTATTCAGGTTGTTGCTGCACAGTGACATACGTAAATACGGCAGACCATCTTCATCATCAGATATTCCAACCTTTCCATCTCGAATCAAGAAGCTCACGTAAAATATATTCTCCACGGTTTGTCCAAATGAGTACGGATTGATGACGAATTTGAACAGTGCCACGCCTCCTGTTTTTGAGACACCAAATCTCTCCATCAATTCCTTTTCCTGCTCGGCTGTCATATCCTCATCGTAAGCTTCCTCTGCATCTGCCATAATCTTCTCTAGCCGTTTTTGAATCTGAGTGCAAATGGTTGTCAAGTTTGCATTCTCATCTCGGGAGATATCGCCAGCTCGGAGAACCTCCGGACGCGTCTCTTCGAGGTTGTTAGGTCTCAAAGCTGCTCTGCGTACGATGGCTTTGCGCGATCGCTTTACTGTTGATAGTGGTCCTAGAAGGAAACCTGGCACTGCAGGTCGAAGGTTATGTTGCAGGCACACTTGACGACCCAAAAAATCCCAGTTGAGCATATCATCATCATCATTCTCATCGTCATCAAGATCCCTTCTTCGGCGGCGTTGTGTGTTACTTTGAGCCTGTTCCGGAATTCCACCTCCTTCTCTGATATACCGCTTACATTTAGCAATAAACTCAATAATGTCAACACCTTGGGCTGTATCGCCAGTAGTGAGTGAGATGGTTTTCTTGTATGATAGATCCGCGGTGGTGACAAGTAAACGTGAATCGATCGTAGCATCCGCTGTCTGCCTGACCTGTTCTGAGAACTCATTTGCTTTATGCAATGTTTGTTGTAGACCTATCGATTCTGGAGTTAGGAATTCGCTCCGGTTCTCTACTAGATTCTTCGTGAGATCTCTCAGTCCTTTCCTCACCCGTCTGCGTTCTTCAATATCTTGATCTGGGTCATAGGCATCGAAATCATCTAAATCATCGGCATCTTCCTCGTCGATTTCAGTTGTCCGTCGTCTCTGATTCTGTTCTCGGCGAGTATCGCCTTCGACGCGCTTTCTCTTTGATGGAGGAGGACCCATTGGCATACGACCTTTCCCTTTGTCGGCTTTACTGTGTGAAGTCCTGTTCTCTTTATCTGATGATACGGCAGGTGAAGGCGACAATGACACCTGGTGGGAAGAAGCAGCCCTTCGTGGTAGACTGGGCCGGGGAGTTACCTCGTACAGATCATCATCGTCAAGTGCTAGCGCAGGTGACTTAGACATCTTTATAGATCTGCTCATCTTCGAATAGATATTTAGAGGTTTGTGGGATGAAATGATGATATAGTTGCGCCTAACGAGAAATGGGGATCTTGTGCGACGAGGCGTATGAGCGTGGGAGTGTGGGCGCCTGACGTAGCGTTTCAGGGAACAAATAATTGCGCAGGAGTTAAGTTGAACGAGAGCTTTAAGGTACTTCTAATTCCGCTCCAGTAGCGCAACGAGTGACATGAGTGAAGTGTTCTTTGATAAAATATGTAGGGAGATTTACAAAGTCGCGTTAGGGATTCGCGGTCATTTGGAAATGGAAATTCAAGGCGCGACGAAAACGTGACGTGGCTGGACTAAGTGTGGCGTATGATTCCCTAAACTACTTACTACTTCGTAGCTTCAGTCGCATTCTAACTTGTGATTTATCTACACTTTTGAAGAAATCGAAATTCGGGGAAGATGGAACATGGAACCCTTTTCATTTGCAAGCTCCGAAGCTCTAGACCTTCCCGTGTCTATCAAAATGTCAGTTTTTATACTTCTGGTTCTCCATTCTGGGCGTCCTGGTTACTGACAACCCCTCAGTGTGAACCTCGAAGGAGAAAAAACCCAAGTTCCATTCTCTACACTGATAAACTGTCCTGATTTAAGGCATATTGGTTCCAATATAAGGTATTACGAGTCTCCAGATTATGAAGGTATGAGAAATCTAAAGCTGTGCAGTTCTCATTCAGACCTCTATGTCACAGTACAGCTATGGGCGGACTCGAAACCTTTGGCTGTTCCCGTACAGACGGCATACAAGTCTTTTAAGAGTGAAAGAAGGTATGTAAGGGCTTAAGTTAAGTTGTTATTGTCTAGAAACTTTACTGACTTTTCCTAGATGGAATGAATGGTTGACACTTTCAGTTAACTACTCGACATTACCTTTGAGTTCGCAACTCGCGATTACGATATGGGATCTGTCGCCTACAGGAGGAAAGAGCGCACACGGTCATGCAATACCGTTCGGTGGGACTACGATACGGCTATTTGATAAGGAAAATCAGCTACAGAAAGGGCGACAAAAATGTCATCTCCATCGTCGCAAGGCCGCTGACGGCTTAGATTCTTCTTCGACTCCTTCCGTTCTCCCGACTGTTCGCAGGGATGAAGGGAATGAAATTTTGGATGTTGGTGATAAGGACAGTGAGGAGTTAGATAGACTGGAGAAGTTGTTTAAGAAGCATGAAATGGGCGAGCTCCCGCGAATTGAATGGATGGATCAACTTGTATATCGGGGTGCTGAGAAACGTGGCATACAAGCAGCGAGTTTATCATTGAGAAATCTCCAGCGAAAACGATCTCGACAGCAGAATACCGTTTTAACCCTGGATGGTATAGAGAGTGTTAAAAAGGAATATCAAGAGGATCCTTCTCAAGATGAAAGATTCACACTCTTCATCGAACTCCCACGCTTCGATTTTCCGATCGTATTTGCAGATCACGAATATCCTCCACCTCCCATATCCTCACTCCAACATCTCTCCTCTTCACAGTCCAACATCATATTGAAACCTCCACCCGATGTTCAGTTTGGGCCTGGTATCAACGGGCTTGGAGACACTGATAATCATGGGTTTGGTGGTCGTCTAGTACGAGTCTATGACCCCGAAGTTGGAGCTCGAGATAATCCAGCTGAGAGCAAGCATCGCCGTTTAGTAAGAAATCATCGGACTGGCGTTCTTGATCGAGATTTGAAGCCAAATGCGAAAGTCCGTGATGAACTTAATGGAATTATGGCCTACTCTCCTACACATATTCTTTCCGCCGATGAAAAAGATCTAGTATGGAAATTCCGTCATCACCTTACTCGAGACAAGAGGGCTTTGACCAAGTTTGTCAAATCTGTGAACTGGCACGATCAGAGCGAATCTCGACAAGCTGGACAGATTCTTCCCAAATGGACCGAAATCGACGTGGACGATGCTCTTGAGCTCCTGGGGCCTACATTCGATAATGCGTTAGTGAGAGCTTATGCAGTGGACCGTCTACGAAAATCCGATGATGATGAGCTTCTGCTTTATCTGCTGCAATTAGTGCAAGCTCTAAAGTTTGAACACATTTCACCTGACTCTTCTCAAGATGCCACCCAAGATTCATCACTTGCAAAATTCTTAATTGCACGGGCTACGAATAACTTCATGCTTGGAAATTACTTCCACTGGTATCTCATGGTGGAATGCGATGACAAGAGTGATGACCAAGGAGCTGGATATCGAAAATTATTTGCAAAGGTCGAATATGACTTCATGACTGAATTAGTCAAACTCGATGGCGGCGCCGAAATTCGAAAGGTCCTCTTACGACAAGCTGAATTAATAGCAGTCCTTTCGAAGATATCAGGGGATATTAAAACATCACGAGAAGCTATATCTCGCAAAGTAGAAAAAGTTAAACAGTTTCTCGCAGATCCAAAGAACGAAATCGTTAATATTGACCCACCTTTACCCCTTCCTCTCGATCCATCTGTCTTGATCACTGGCGTCGATCCATTCGACACCCTTGTGTTTAAATCCTCCCTCTTCCCAATTATGTTAACATTCAAAACGACTACCAAACACAAGTATCAAATCATGTTCAAGACAGGAGATGATTTGAGACAGGATCAATTGGTCATTCAGATCATCACTCTTATGGATCAACTGCTTCGGAAAGAGAACCTTGATCTCAAGCTATCACCGTACAAAATCCTCGCCACAGGAGCAACAGCTGGCGCTGCGCAATTCGTACCATCAATGAGCTTACAAACCATCGTCAATAAATACAAGAATAAGGAAGTCCTAGCATACCTTCAATATAACAACCCCGACGGCAAAGCTCCCCTTGGAGTCCGCAAAGAAGTGCTCGATACTTTCATCAAATCCTGCGCCGGCTACTGCGTAATAACATACCTCCTCGGTGTCGGCGACCGGCATCTCGACAACCTCCTCCTTTCCCCTTCAGGGCATTTCTTCCACGCTGATTTCGGCTTCATCCTCGGCCGGGATCCCAAACCCTTTGCCCCCTCTATGAAGCTCTGCAAAGAAATGGTTGAAGGCATGGGCGGCGCTTCTTCAGAACAATACCGCCAATTCAAACAATATTGCTTCACGGCTTATACCACGCTTCGCAAGTCCTCAAACTTGATCCTCAATCTGTTTAGTCTGATGGTAGATGCCAATATTCCCGACATTAAGCTAGAGCCGGATAAGGTTGTCTTGAAAGTGAAGGAGAGGTTTCATCTCGAGATGAGTGAGGAGGATGCGATTCGTCATTTTGAGAGATTGATTGAGGATAGTGCGAATGCGATTTTTCCCGTCGTTATTGATAGGCTGCATGGTATTGTGCAGCAATGGACTAGGTGATTGAGAGGATGGAAGGGTTCAAAACTGTGGGAGTTAGAGTTGGTGTGGAATAGATGGATTGGTGCTAGTGTTGAGATGGGCTTGGGATTTAGAATATTCTGTCATCCAGTTTTAAGAATCTATCCGTCGAATTTGAGTGGCCCATGTCCGAAGTAGGATCTGACGAAGGCCGTACAGAGAACCCTTATATGTTACACTTCCTGATAAATATCACGCGTCAAGTGCGCCTGTCAATCCTCCTCTATGTTTGACTATTTTGCTTCACTTCAATCTCGCTTAAAACCTTTTCTTTCCCCTATCTCCCCCCCAAAAAGAGAAAAATGAAAATAATAATAATTGTAGCCAAGCTTTTTTCCTTTTTTTTTTTAAGTTATAATACTTACAAATTGTGCTTTTAATCCTTTGGCTCTCAAACACTGCTTTACCGGTCTGTCGATACTGAACTCAATCTTCAACCTGTTGTCATTTCCTGGGCGTGTGGTCCGCGGGCTAGAACTCTTCTAGCCTGCACTTTAAACATCGTGCTGTTTGCTGGACATGGGCTTGTCTTATTGTGCTTGCGGCTCGACTCCCGGTCCTGGTATCTGGCGACGGTCTAAGATTTGTTCGCTACGGATCAAGGCAGAAAATATCCTGGCCATAAGGCATTCCTTATGGGGCATTCCTGGTTAATTGTTTTTCGATGGAGAGGTAATGTGTGGTGGGCAGGAAAGTAAGGCACATTCAATTCGTGCGGACTCTTCCGGACTCCTCCTTTACTCTTGCAATATCAGTGTCTGANAAAAATTAAGGAAAAAAAATGTGGCCAAGCTGTTTGGAATGGAGGGTTTCTTACCTGTTAGAATGGCATAGTCGAAACACAGGACAATTATGGGCACAGCACAATTTTGACGCACGACGCAGCTTATTTAAGGCATAGACGAGGCATAATTGGGGCAGGGCACATTTCATAAACTGCTGTTTATGGGCTTTTGGGTTTTCGAGTTCAGCTGGATTTTTTGGGCTTCATTATCATTATTAATGGCGCAGGGAATGATTGGCTGCTGGAGGTGCTGGTGAATTAATTAGCGAGGTGTCTTCCAAGATCGAAATTGAATAACAGCTTGGCCACGAGGGCAGTTTTGAGGCTAGAATTGTTTATTAAAATATGTAACGCTGGGTTGCAAAGAAAATAAACCTGTTCGTTTTAGTCAGGAGTTCGCTTAAAGTTTAGCGGGGGATTGGCAGGAAATAAATTATATTTTACAATATGCATTTTAAAGAGTGTCGAGAGTCATGGGGTCATTGTACTTTCACATAGGGCTTCGCTATAAAAAGCTTTTATGTAGTTAAATAATCTTGGATTAAAAATAAACTATAATGAAAGCGGGCCAATAAATATAGGCAATTCTGCCGTCTGCCACCACTTCCCAAAGCGGTATTAGGAATTGGCCAAACTGAGATTTAGCCAACCTGGGCACCAATCTACCAACCATATTATATTATAATGATGAAATCGATTTAGCTACCAATGCGTCCGACGATCTCCAGTAAGACTTAGTTCGTGTATGAGCCAACTGAGGACTTAGTCGCATTATGTCTAGCCAGTCGAGCGTCCTCGATCGCACGCATCCTTTCATCTTCCTCTACCTTCTTTGTCTTTGGTTCGGAAGTTTCACGTGGCTTAACATCCATAAAATTTCGCTTTCCATATTTTATCGATACGCTAGTTGATGTATCTGTGGTTCTATGGTCTTTTTTATTTTCCCCCGATTTATTCATCGATGGTTCTCTGGTTTGTTCGTTAGCTCCACAATCCTAACATGGGGAGATATTAATTTATACACTAGGAAAGTACTCACGAAGTTTTGAATTTATTTATAATTGCGAATAGGGGAAGAAATATATTGGAACTGAATCCAGCTCGTATTATATATATATATCCTAAGAATGCTATTTTTGACAATATTTCTCCTCGTGCTACCGGCCTTGGACCCAAACGCCTTGCGGTCCGTATGCTACCAAGTTATGTGTAGATTTTACGGGTAGTACGAGCATTATTGTTATTGCTGTTGCCTGGACCGACCTCGACCAAGGGAACTTTCTGCATTTTGAGAGGTCCACGCGGTCTTCATTTTTTTGACCACTAGTGTGGCCTATTTTTGGCATCCAGCAGCACCTCACCATATCAAAATATGGCCAGTAGGATGAGCTGAGTGGTGGTCTTGCCTAAAAGTTGGGAAAGTGGAAATGGCCTTAATTGAGGTCTCTGAAGAGCAGAGAGGGGTTTTAAATAGAAAATGAAATACCTATTCTTGGTGCCTAGCTGTGGCAATCTACTTTTGGCAAGTTCTTTAACATAGCGGATGGTATTTAAAGAACTGAGTCATAAATGCTAACCAATCAATAATAAGGTTTTTAATAAAGTTTAATGATTCTGACGATGCTAACAAAATCTATCGAGTCGTTAAGGAGAGGCCGTTATTAGCTAGGCAAAATGACAAAAGGCCTTACTATTGAGTCTGAAAGACTGTACTAGAGATGGTAATTTACGGGAAGTTTCTATATATATCTCATCTTTGTGCGGGGATTTGATGAAAGGCTTCCAGAATCTCTATCGTATCGGTCATGAGTGAGCAAACATATTGAAGAGTTGGGTATTCGCACGGCTTGCTTTTCCTTAACGTCTCTAACAAAACTATTTTTAGACAACAACTCAGTTGTGATCATCTAATAAAGTCCCCAAGTTGTCTGACATATAAGATGGCAAAAAGAAGATCTTCAGGAATTCCAATAAAACAGTCCGTCTCACACTTTTGAAGAGCCCACTCTCATTTGTGCCTTGTTCATTGTTAATCTTTGATTGACACAGACATCGAACTGGTCAACAAGCTTGGAAACTACATCTGTGTAAGAATACTCCAGATTGCGTTCTTTCCTGGGCTGTCTGACATATATTCTTAGGCGGTCTTCTTTTCTTTTGTCGCCCGCAGGGTTCAAAATGGACCCGAAGTCGCGGCCACCATTCTCTTTACGCTGCTCAACCACGCCATATAAACAAATTAATGGGAAATCTTCAGCACACGAACCTTTACAAAAATGGTCCCTGGACTTGTCTTTTCGACTGAATGCCTTTCCACAACAACACTGGAAGATGCATGTTCCACGATTGTGTTCAGTTGAGAATTCAATGTGCCTGCCGCTCTTCACTTTGGGACAGGCCCTGCAGCCACATGTATTGATTGCCAAGTGATCTCTGATATTTAGTTATGTTAGTATCACATCGTGAGCACTGATGTTCAAGCAAAGCTTACACAAGACGGTCGGAATCATTGAACTATTCTTGACATAGTTCACAGGCCCTCTTACTTAATTGAGGCGAAGTTGGTACGTGCCGGGTAGCTGGAATGAATGAATCAAGTTCTTTAGGATAAGGGAAGATGCTAGAATGCGACCCGGCGGTAGATGATGGGGTAGTCAAAGTCTTGGCTTCGAGCAGTCAATTGCCTATGGAGCTTACAAGACTCGATGCAAAATTCGTAGGAGCGGGAGATTAGATAACATCAGGATATAACACATGTGAAGGTGAACCAAAGATCTCTCCTAGAGTCAAAGTTAACGTCAGCGTCAGCGATAGCTTGTGTCTGCAAATCAGGAATTTGCTTGCTCAAACTATCAAAGACTTGGCAATCCAAGTAACCAAACTTATTGTAGTAACCGGTATTATACTGCCACTCAATATCCTTCATGAAAACATGGCTCATTAAGCTCTAAGTGATGACCATGGGCGTCTCTCGAATGCTGCAGGCTGGCTTTTTTGATGCAGATCAGGCAAAAAATCAAGATTGAAATCCATGCGAGAAGTCTAACTGCCATTTCTCTGAGTGGCGTATTTGTATCCAACCAGAGTTCTGGCCAAAGTTATGTGTATGCACCTCTTTGCTAACTTCTTTTGCCGATATCCAATCTGTGTTTTGGCCCTGATCCAAAGAGATGGTACACAGCATTACCCCTTTGCTGACATCAAAATCCTACACTCTGTTCCTTTATGATCATGACGTATCTCAAGTGACTTGCAGCTCAGATGATTTGAGGACCATTTTACTTAATACTTTCTACACAACTCATGAATTCGGGCGAAGTTCCTGCTTCTTTCTAGTGGGTTATTCTGTCAATGGCCAATGTGCGAATTGGCCCTGTTTCTGTTGATGCCGACTTCCGAACCATACGACGAGTCTCCTCGACGCCCCCAGTCTACAAGTAATAATACACGTCGAGTGATTCGTATTTTAGATGAGGGCCATTTCCCTCAATGGTATCTTCTTTGCTACTCCATTCTGCCTTCGTTTTTCGATATCCAGTATAGAATTTGGCCCTCAGTTAAAGATATGGCAACACGGGCACCAGTCTCTCATGCATGTAAAAGTAGATGAGCCACGGAACATATTTGCTATTGTGGAGGAGAGTAGTACATCCAAGTTCATTGAACGAGGATCAGAGAAATCAGATAAAGCTGGAGCGTAGATATTGAATGTAGTTCTGTGCAAGAATAGTGGTGTGAGAATTCGTAGGATGATTGGGAGACGAAGGCTTGGAGAGAAAATGTTGCGCTTAGTCTGGGGGAGGAAACAAGAGGAAGAGATGAGAGGGATGAGTGAGAATAGGTTCAGAATGCTTCGACATGTATGGAAATTGTGGATGTGATAACTAGGAAGAATACTTCATACCACAGGCTTGGTCTGGCCAGAGACCGATTCCCAACGCTGAATGGTCCGAATTCGCATGAACAAACAATAAGAATAAAACAACAGTGAAGATAGAATTCTCTTATTTATATATTTCCCAAGTTTGATTCAACTATGAATTCACTAATTCATAAACCTCGTTAATATTCAACTCTTCCCTGTTTAAAGTTACGTAGTAGTAGTAACCGTACTAAAAGCCGCCTGGTCCGTAATCAACATACCAGCAATACTAGCAGAGCTCAAAGTCGCAATAATGCCCGTAATCAATGCACTGAGTGCCACTTTTGCAACAGCGCCCGATCTCCCAGGCGCAAGCTGAGAAAGCACACCCGTTTGGATACCAATAGAAGAGATGTTGCCGAAGCCGCAGAGAGCGTAGGTAGCGATGAGGCGGGAACGGGGTGAGAGGTCGGCGTATGTCGAGTCTGTAGAGAGAGCTGCAAACTATGTATTCTATGAGATTTGGAAGCCAAGAAAAATGGGGGGAACATACAGCTACAAATTCATTGGCGACGATTTTCGTGCCTATCAATTGCGCCACTTTGAACAAATCTCCATTCCGCTCTACACCAAGCAGGAAAGCTAGTGGATAGCATATATATCCAAGGATGAGTTGGACGGTCAGAGGAGCTGTACTAATGCCAATCCCCATGTAATGACCAAACCAGGTCAACAATCCGTTTGCGAGACCTAAAAGGGAGAGGATGCAAAGTAAGCACGTGACGATCATGACACCGACTTTGAGACCGAGCCAGGATCCCATAGCGAATGCATGCAGTCCATTAGTAGGCTTCTCATCTTTGGATTCCGGGATTATCACTCGGCCTGATGTAAGAGTATCTTCGGTTTCTGGGTACCGGAGTTTAGACATGGCGAGAGAAGCGGGGATGGACATGATGCAGGAGGAAAGCAATGCCACTGGGGAAATCCCCATTGCGATATATGCAGACAAAACGGACCCAGAAATCGTTGCAAATCCTGAAGTCATGATCTGATGTAGTTCTCCAAGCGTCAAATGCTCAATGAATGGTTTGATCAACATGGCTGATTCTCCCTGACCGACGAACGGGGATGCGGCGGCTACGACGGCTTCGGCTCCAGAGACTCGCATTCCCCAGAAGAAAACCATAGCGAATTTTCCAATCGCCCATTGCAAGAGACCCCAGTAATACAAGAGTTGGATGAAAGCGACGAAGAATACGATCGCGGGCACGACGCTGATTACGAACCAGTTCCAGGTTAGAGCCAAGTCGGAAGTGAGAAAAGCTGCACCTTGATGTGAGAAATTCAGGAGAGAGGAAGCGAGGAATGAGATGAAATTGAAGATATCGTACTAAAAAGAACGGTCAACACCAATTATATTGAATTTTAGGCCAAAGGGATACTTACACCAGCTTTCGTCCTAAGAACGAACAGAGCAAGAATAAACTGCGATAACATTCCCACAATAACGGCATGCCAATTTATAAGCTTGCGATTATTACTTGTCACCCAGAAAAGGAATATAAACACCACCAATCCGAACAAACTGACTGCTCGATTGGCTCTTGTATTGTCGGCAGTTTCAGCGCTGGCGAATGTTCCCACAAGAATAACTGCAACGGCACCAAAGCCTCCCACTGGGTACCGTAATTTTCCAGGGATTAAAGAGACAGCGCGAGAGATGGTAGAGCGCCAGACGAATTTTATGGGTTTGGTGACGAGCATGATGGGGATGTGGAAGGTGACGAGTCGGATGGTTATGGCGAGCCAGAGGAGGAATGGAATTAACCACCCAAAGCGCCGATATTTCACTAGGCCTCCAATCCACCATCTATTGCGAATGTCAGCCTCCTAGACTTCGACCTAGCATTTCGGAGGGAAAGCACTGTACCCGGTAAAGAAAAGGCCGATGAATAAATGCACGAAAACGCGATACTTCTTCCACATCTGCGCATGTCGGTTCGATGCCGCATCTTCAGCCAGATCCTGGGAATTGATTCCTAAGTCTTTCGCTCCGATGGCAGTTTCACTTTTCTGCGGCATGGAACCCGTGGAGTCACCATCCAGATGCGTGGACTTCACGCTATGGGCATAAACTAGATCGTCACCTTGTGCAAGATGACCATGTTGCGTATGTTCATGAACATGTTGATTCTCAGGATTGAGTGCAGGATCGAATGCTCTCTGAGCATGTTGATGATGGTGATGTTCGACGGGAAGTGCTGCTCCTGTGTTTGTCGTGGCGTGAACGTCGGGTGGTGAGGCTTGATTTAGAGTGGCGGGGTCCTCAATGTGATCAATTGATGAAGCCATATTGACAGAACCTCGCTCGCGCTCACGAAAAAGAATCTAAAATTCCTGGCTTCAGGTTCAGAGAAATACGGAGATAGGGATATATTTAAACTTCATCTGGGGGAGATCCCAAGTGCCAGGGTCACCTCCCTCTGCCCTGCAATACTAACCTTATGATGAAGTAAAGTTGATAGATACCGTATGCACAAGACAGAACTAGGATGGCTCTGCAAATCTGCGATAACTCAGATGCGTTGCATACCAATTGGTTGGAGCTGGGCTGCTTGACTGCCGGGTACAAGCAGATTGGCTGGCTTAGCTTAAGGTAATCGAGTGTTTTAGGAAGGTATGAAACTGATATGCAGTGTTCGTCCTATGAGATTGTAAGAGAATTGTTCGAGAACAAGTGTCTAGAATGCCTGTGGCGGGCGCAACCATCGAGGAACGTGAGGAACTCGTGAGTTCAATACTACAGTTATATAACGAAGGACCAGACTAGGGGTTGCCAGATGCATTTAATCTAATCTACATATAAGTTATGTTCTAACAGCACAGCTATATCGTTTCGATGATCATTAATCTTTCTATCAATTTTTCAGATTTCTTATCTACATCTACAAGGAATCCGAAATTCATCCAATCACAAAGCACAAGTCGTTGCAGTCAACCAATCATAATTCTTAGCGAGATCTCAGGGGTGCGTTGTATCACGTGATACCCCGTTGAAATCATCCGGGAGGACATTACAACCCCAAAGACTTTTAGGGCATTCTTGGGATTGAGACCCATCTTCCGACCAACCATCTCTGTATCACTTGGCTACTCAATAGGCCTACGAGCAATGCAGTGTGGAGATCTTGGCCTTAAACGCTACGGCTCGTGGCCGTGCGGCCATATAGGGCTGAATGGGGGGTTTTCGAATATTTAGCCATTAGTATTATTACTATGTGGACTTGATATAATAGTGAATCTACTCAGTCACAAGACATACACAAGCATTTAGTATCTTTCTGTTGATCCAATTTAGTCCACTTTTCCATGTAAAAACTGCCAGGACTTGTTTTTAACCAATCTTTCCCTCAAATCCTACGACCCCAACCCACGAAACCTGCAGTCGTAGTTCCAAAATATAAAACATAACCAATGAAATCGGTTTGACCTTTGACTGGAGGCCTTTGGAGTTAAATCAATGCGGCGCACGAGAGCCGATCGAACCGAGTAGAAAGGTCAGGTAAAAATGAAAGCAGCTATTGAAAAATAGCGTTGGATAGCATTTACAGACACACTTTGAGTATTTTAATAATAGACTTAGCTATTTTCGCAGTTTGAATTATCTCTCATTTGAAATAAATGCCTGTTTGCTGTAACATTTTGGTGGTGATCACATGATTTACGTTGCAAGGTTTGCATTATTGGGGATAGAAAAGGCTATATAGTGAGAGTTGACTTTACTCCCACATGTCGCTACATGTCGTTCTAATTTTTGCTTACTTTGAATTTAAATCTGGAGGTAGCCGCTCCAAATTTAGCTGCCCTGCATGCCCTTGAATGTCACGTGCCTATTTCGACGATTGTGCTTGAGAATTGTACCACGAAAAGGAGCGTCACATTTAGACCATTAGGTTTAACTAAGGCCATGGAAATTCCGGCTTTTGAAAGGTTGCTATCAATATCTAAATGCGCATTTCGTGCCTTACTCGTACTCCTCTGAGAGCCGAAATCCAGCCTTACTGCCGTAAGATTGAACAGAGCAAATAAGAGACAATATAATTGCATTTCTTCCTAGGGCTAGACAAAACCAGGTAGGTAGCCGGTTCCTGAGAATTTCAGCTGTTTTCTAATAATTAAAAGTAGATGTCAGGGCCGCCGACTCTTACAAGCTAAACGACAAGAAGCGAGATTGAAGTCCGCAGTTACTAAAACAGAATTGATTAAAATAAACAGGAAAAGGATTCTGAGGATCAAGGACCCCAAGAGCAGCCTATAAAAGACCATGCCGTTTCCCGAATTGTAATCACCACGGGTTGTGTCAGCTCGCCTCAGATGTTTCGAAACAAAGCTTATTCACACTTCAACATCCTCCGCATCTTGGTCCATGATTCAAGGCCCTGCAAAACGGTCCTTCTCACTCGGCAATCAAAATTCGGGATTCCTGAAAGATGATACCCGTGAAACACTGCAGTCAGTCATGGGCATGGGTGACACGTCGCTCCTTCAATTTGACTCTTCTCGACGCCGAATTTTTGAAGGATTGACAACTGAAGAAGTTCTTAAAGATGTCACTGTTTGCTGTGTTTCGTGATCTAATAGTTATTTTGTTACATTCTCTTAATTCTTTGAACCAATCATGTTACCCATCACACTCTTTTTGGCGTTTGCCACCATATCTTCTGCGCATACAGTAGCATGGATTAAGGGAATGTACTGTTTAGGGGGAAATAATACCGCTGTAGACGATGAAAATACCGACCTCGCTGTCAACCCATTATACAATCTTCCTAAAACTGATGTATGTATCTCTGTGGAGTAAAATCATTTCCCACAAGCATGTCGCAGGAGAACTCACCTAAAAATAATTCGAAGTAATTACTAACTCTCGTCGTCCAGTGGTGGTTTCAGCACGACCGAGGTTGTGATCTTGCGCCACCCGCACCTGGCGATATTCTATCCATACCGGCTGGAGGGAGCTTTACCGTGGAATTAGCCCATAATCGAGCTCAGACTACGCTCTCATACAATGGATCATTTACCTCGGAGTGGCCTGATGGAAAACAGCATCCCGAAGATTGGAATGCTGTCACTGATCCGGAGCCTGGAGGAGAGTGTTTAAGCGATGGAGCTATGCATTGTAGTAACCAAAGTACGACTGCAGGAACTGCTTGGGCGATTAGCTATGAATCGGAGTTGTCGGCCGTTACAATAGAGAATCTCGTGGTTTTCTCTACTTTGCAGCTGTAAGGACTTTCTATTT
This sequence comes from Chlorociboria aeruginascens, assembly GCA_002276475.2. NCBI lineage: Eukaryota > Fungi > Ascomycota > Leotiomycetes > Helotiales > Chlorociboriaceae > Chlorociboria > Chlorociboria aeruginascens. Next base: position 106,836 of record NCSK02000039.1, on the reverse strand, counting down.
TCTACATAATATGCGTCACATCTTTTACCCTCTGCCTCAATGCCGCCAAAACGCAATCGACAATATCCCATAAACATCATCTTTTGAGCTACACTGACATCAGCAGTACCCCGTGGAAGCGAATTGCCACATATGACGTTCCTGACCTTCCCGCTTGCCCCCCTGACGGATGCATATGCGCATGGTTATGGGTCCCACATCTATGTGGAACATCCAATATGTATATGGCGGGTTATAAATGCAATGTGACGGGCGCAACTTCGACTACTCCACTTGCTCCAGCACAACCACCGGTATATTGCCTCGATGACCAAACGAAATGTGTAGCTGGAGCCAAGCAAATGATCGCTTGGAATCGTATGGCAACCCCTTTTCTCACTTGTAAATTGAATGCTAACGAGGTAGAACTTGACGGCAACAATATCGAGGTAGACTATCCGCTTAGTCCGGCTTATAGTGAATCTTGTGGATGGTCAACAGGTGAGTGAAAGAAAACTTCTAGATTTTTCAAGCTGACTTTTCAGGTGCTCAGCATGATATCTTCACATCTTCGGGCTCTACTGCCCCTCCCTCTCCGGGACCTCCGGGTACAAACAGCACTTCGAGTTCAAGCTCAAGTTCAAGCTCAAGCTCTTCAGCCTCAAATCCTGCAACCATTCTTCCGGGAACAAGTTCCGTACCAGGATCAACAATGACCTCGGCTTCCTATTCTTCCACCGGCAGCCCACCCCCATACAACGAGGATGATGCTTGCAAACTTTGATATTGAAGCGGTGGAATACATTCTTGATGTAATTTATCTTTCAAACATTCAATAACCCAATTAAAAAATATTTAACCAATCTAAAAAGAGGGGGGGGAGGGGGGTGCGAGCGGGCCCCTATCCATTTTCTATGCTGCATATTCAGAATGAGACCCTGGCAAGTATAATCTCAGCTCGGTAATTTATACTCGTGGCTTCATCCTACCAAGCCGGGCCGTTCTATTTTTGTCGTCCTATATTCTAACCCCCAACAACTTAAGTGGGATTATAAGTTGATACCTAGCCATGGCCTAACGAGCCATGAGAAACTTTCATGCCTAAGCCACTAAAGTAAAGTTCCAACATTTAGCACCATCGCCTCCAACAAATAGCTCTCTCATTACGTTTTGCAAAACATGCCTATTTGCAGATGAGAAAAAAATTTATAAATACTTCGAATTTTCCCTCTTCATTTTTTCGAATCATCCACTTCCCCCACAAGGCACGAAGACCTTCAAACTCTGCTTTGCGACAGCACAGGTCACCCCTATTGGAATGCCGCCATCAGATGAGAATTAGACCTCCTATGGCTGGTTGTCTGGGATTTGCAAAGTCAAATGTAGCTGCTTCTGGGGCAACAGGGGCAGCCGAGACCAAGAGTGCCTAGCAAATAATGGAATTGCATTGTGTGGGAAGAGAGATGGATCATTTTAATAAGGGTCAGTGGGTGGAGTTATACGGAGTATGGTGTCCATGAGATATTTTGGGGTTTTGAATTTTCGATTCTTAATTTTTGAGTTTATGTGTTCATGGAAATATTTACGGATTTTGGGTTTTGGAGTTTTAATTCCGAGTTTTGGAGTACGGGCGTTTATGCATTATTTGTTACACAAGAGCTACCACCTCGTGTAGATTACCTTCCTTATTGGGTGGGTTTGTCAGTGGATCTGACCACTGACCACCTAAATTAGATCTGGGGATGTCGCTCACTTCATTTCTATCCTTACTCTTTAGATTCATCAATATCATCAATAATTGCTCTATATTAACCCTATTCATCCACTACGTGACAAAAAATCTGATATTAGGTTTAGAGCACGGTGTTCATGAAATATTCAAATTTCAAGCCAGTTCACTAATACTTAGAAGAAATAAAAATCTAGAGGTTTTGACGGGCATAAGTGAATGATCTGGGCTATGGCTGTCAATAATGAGAAACCTTTATTAGCTAGCGCGCATCGTGTATAAAAAAAGTCACTTCACAGCGATCCCGCTTTTCTTTCCTTATCACAATTAAGCCCTTTTTGCAAGCCGTACGAAATTGGCAATTTGAAGATATTCCAACTTTCATCACTGCTTCAAGGCCATGCGTTTGCTCTTGCGTTTGCTCCGCGGCAGCTTCCCTGCAAACTACTTACCCTTCACTCTCTTTGATCTTTGTGACCCACCTCATATTACAAAATCCTGCTTTGACACCAATGGCTCTTCCTGCTCTAGTGCAAGGTTACACACATGAGTTCAAGGAGTCTATGGCTTCTATATTCTAGTTCTTCAAAATTTCTCTAAAATACGCAATTTCATGGTATTATTCTAACTCCCATAATACTGCATTCCTCTCCGACTCCTAATTGTATCCTCTCCGTTCTACTCTACTATTTTCTCCTCTAGAACTCTGACTACCGTACCCTCAGTTTTGACCGGAAACTACCGGAGACCCAACCTACATGCCATTTAATCGAGCATCCAATAGCAATGATCATCATTTCATCTTAGGCATCATCAATGAAATTTCTATATTGGCCGCTTTTTTTTTTTAAAAAAAAAACCCCCCCCAAGTTCCACAACCCTAAATACAAATCCTAGGAAAATACATAAAGGTAGCAAGTGAAATTCCGGCATTTTCTTTTAGAACTCTAAAGTGGAAGAGCAGCAGATATAAACACCGACTGAAAATAAACAATCTAAAACTCATTTTATTAATTCTCACTTTAGAGCTCATGCCCTGTAAACTCTTAGGTTTCCTCTAAGACTCTTTTGCTAGTGTTTGAGTTTAAAACAACGCGGGGGGTAAACTCTTTTTCCAAATTGGGGGGGTGGATATGGGGGTTGAAGGGGAAACCGTTAATGCCCTTAAAAGTACTTGAATCACTAAGAAGTTGCCTTGATTGGCACACCCCAGCCATGTGTAACTCAAAATAGACGTATAAAGCCGTCTATATCTATATTTCGTGCCTCCCTATCAAAATTTAGAGCAATATGATCTCATAAGTCGAGATGGCTGTTATGTTACTGCAAGACCTATATTCAAAGCCGCCATTACAATCTCGTGGGTGAACTAAAAGACACCCTGTTCTTCATAGATGTTCGGCACGGCTCTTCTAATTCTCTAATTTTCTTTAATCAACCCCTCTAATCAACCCCTCTAATCAACCCCTCTAATCAACCCCTCTAATCAACCCCTCTAATCAACCCCCTCTAATTAACTCTTTGTTCTTCTTCCAGAGCCATCAAAACAATTTGATCAAAGGTCAGAGGCCGCCCAGAGCATGAATTGCTGCTGGCAAAAGCGTGGGTGGCCAGAAGATTTGACACAAAATTATTATAGCGTGGACCCAGACAACTGAGAAATCGGAAGCTAAAGAACCAGGCGGGCAGTCTCTCATAACCTTTGATTGAGCTAATACGCTTCTCAAAATGCTTTATCCCATCCGCTATATTGGCGACATCTCCACAGGTTTTTAGTGAAAGTCGTTCTAAAGAGCAAAGCTGCCCAAATAGCAATTTATCACCTTTTGGTTTGAAATCTTGTTCTAGCTTCAACCACATCTCTCGGGCTGAGGTATAGTTGTCGACAAATAATTGAACATTCTGCTCCAAGGAGCCTTCGAGTGCACCAAGCGCAAGGTCGTTTTTGTTATGAAAGTATGCAAGATCATCTTGGTAGGCTAGGTGCTGAGCAGCTGTAGCATCGGATCGCAGTGCCTCCGGACCTGAGCATTCTCCAGTCATTATATCCCAGACAGCTTCCTTTCTCGCTGCCGCACGAACTGCACGAACCCACTCAGCGTAGTTTTCCGAACCCACAAGCTTAACAATATTATGAAATGCTAAACCATTTCCCACCCTCCGACGCTCTTTAGTGGTACAAGGTGAACCAAACACTGATATTTCTGGCGATGGCAACTGTACAGATTCTCCAATGGGAGACCGGCGAGATGCTTGGGGAGATGTATGTCCTCCGGTTTGGGAGAAAGACGGGTTCACAGTGGCTCTCTTCTGTTGCTGTTCCGGGGTAAGTCTAGTCACAGCAAACTCCTCTCTGACATCCCGGTTGTCATAAAAATCTCTATTTAATTCCATCGCTTGTTGTCCATCGCGACGAGAGGTACTCCGTCGTCGCCGGCGCTTTAAGTCTCGTTCTCCAACAGTTGAGTTAAGGTTATTAGTGTGATGACTATTGTCATAATTCAAGGTGGACGGGGTCCATCGATCGCTGTTTGAAGAATTTGGAGAATACAACAGGTGTGTGAAGCTTTGTGATTGATTGGATGATGGAGACTGCGGAACTGGTCGTGGTACTGATTGGAGTGATTGTCTATTAAAATTGCTCTGGTGATATGGCCCCTGATATGCGTCCGATTCATCATTATCCGAAGACTCAATCACATCTTGATAACTATTCTGTCTTAAGTGTCCGGAACCAGATGTTGATGAATTTGATGAATTTCCATGCCAGTCGGTTTTTTTACTGACCGGAAACCCCTGACCCCCAGAATCCACTAGATTGTGCCCAACTTCATCGACATCTATTTTTTCCAGATCGTCTACACTCAAGTCACCTAAAAAGATCTTTTTGGAACTTGAGGTGTGCTTGGCGGTTGAAGATGCAATATTCTGTGGGCTCCGAGCCGGATTTTCTAGTGCTGGTACAAAAGCTGTTGTGGCTGCCGGGGTTGATGTAGAGGTCACAGGATTTTGAGGTGGAACCGTCTGGATCCTACTCATAGGACGTGGAAAATTCCAAGACGACAAATTCTTTAAAGGGGCATCTTGTCCATTTATGATAGAATCTGGAAATAGATCTACTCCCGCGGCGAAATTGGTCATATCCGGAAAAGACCCCGTTCGGTTAAAGCCCTCAGGTTCGGCGGACACGTAGTCAGGCCAGTTCTTGTCCATAGCATTGTCAAAAATAGTGGGCGAGGTACTAGTGATAATACTCTGTAGTGCATTCTGTTGGGCGACAGCTGCTTCGGTTTGGACTAGATAAAATTCAATTAGATCCAAGAATTGAAGTAAAAGAAGGGACAGCGGTAACGGCAGCTTCATAGACATACACAATCTATAGTTTAAGGTCTGAAGTGCTAATTGCAGATCCTCTTTTGATTGTTTCTTCTTCTGTGGCGGTTGGTAAGAACACTCCACATCGTGGCGGACACATCTTGCGCATTTGGGTTGCGCTCCATCACATCTCATCTTCCTATTTCGACATGCCGAGCAAGCTTTATGACGGCCATTCTCATTAGAAGAAACCATGATATATACTGAGTATCATAAATTTAAAGTTGCTAGAGGCAAATTCTAAGACTTGGTACTAATACGAGCACGATATTTCGATAGGTATGAATACTCGACTAGCTGTACGGCATGTATGTATTAGGTTTAAGTGAGTGTTCGTGCTGACTTCCTAACGAGGTGGTGGGGTGCCGATTGCAAGGTTTATTTGCCGGTACGGCTTCCCCTCATCTCATTTGTATAACTATTCTATTGGTCTATCAAGTAAGCTTACGGTCCCCATGCATAATCTTTATATATCCGGGCCTCTCTAGCTTGATGGGATCAGGATCCCAAAAAACTTATGCCTATCATGCTATTTGAAAGAATGTTCTGTATGACATTCTATGCTTACGCTATATCATGTGGGCTTGCTTCACCTGATTGGACATGGACTGCAAGCCTCTGAAGACTCCCGGACCGGCCCGAGGAATGGCGTAATATGCAGCCAATAAACTTTATAATGACAAGTAAACCTACTATAAATGTATAAGCCATCATGTAGCCACAGAGTTCGGAAGCCTAGCCAATAGATCATTCTCGATTGCCCGCTCCCCGAACCATGTTTGCGTTATCGCATGCGCATAAAGGGTCCACACACTGCTACTGCCTATATTTTACTTATACGACGAGTCGAGGATGATCAACCAAATTACTATAATAAAGGATAGTAAGTTACGCATATCTATGTCAGCATCTGCTCGGATGCTTTCGGGCCGCGCTGGGATTCTTCAGGGTTATGGAACTGGTTGATAATTCTTATCGAATCCCAGGTCAAAAATGACAGTTCGACAGATAGTGAGAAAAGTGCTCAGAGCATTCTATTATTTCCTAGAATTCAATTGCATACCCACATATCAAATCTTCTCCTGGGAGACACATTAAAGCTTTGGAACAACATATTGGACTAAACAATGGCTTTACCGTATCCCCTAAAGCTGTCGATATATGGCTTGGCCTTTATAGGCTTTTATGGCACCTGGTAGGCAAATTCGATTTCTCCAGCCTCAGTCTTTTCTCATAAGCTAACTTCCAATGTACACAGGATCCGGATGGTTATCAATGGTACTCTGTATCTCTTCTTGAATCACCTCCACTTTGACATGGATTTACCCGGTCTTGGTGCTTCCCTTGTGACTCGTATCACTGGGATCTACTATCCCATCGACTACTATTTCAATGTCTGGATTATCTTTTTCTGGAATGCAGTTGATGGCACGCATCCCACAACATCCCTTATTGCCCTTTACTTTGCTGGGCAACACTTTGGAACGACTGCGTGCTTATATGTAGATCAATACCGTAATGGAAAGACGGGAGGGCTCTGGTCAAAGTAAGCACTGCAATGTACCAGCCAATCCAAATTAGGCAGCTGACATCTCCAGTCCTGCTGCTTGGCCCTCATCTTGGTTGCTTATATTCCAGGTCACCGCGTACGCATTCTCTGCTCCATTCTTTCTGCTTGCCAGTGCTTCCACGTCGATCCCTTGGAGTCTCAACTCATCGCCCGACTCTACTGCCGTCAGCTTAATTCCGGTTTCGCTCTTGATTGTTTATATTATCCCATTAGTTTTAATGGGCCTTCCTTCTCCTTCGATCACCTCAAATCATTTCCAGCAAGTAGCTATAGCTGTCTGGAATATATATCCAATCTTCATGTACATCGTTCAACCTGTCCTAACTAGGTTCTCGCCTTTTACGCTGCCTCGAACAAAGGAAGGATATCGTAAGGCTGCTCGTATAACCTATGGCATTTCGACATTTATCAGTTTCTCATCTCATATCGCCTTCTTAACCATTTTAGCTTCAGCGGTGTTATTTCCCACGATTTTCGAATCTCCATATCGATTAGCTTTCCGACCAAATGAGCTTCTTAAATTGCCCATTGACTTCACCCAGGTGCCTTCATTTGGTGCAGGAGTTCTACAGTTTTTCCAGTGGGATATCGCCATTGGATTCGCGTCTATGGTTATACTTGGCGGAATGACATATTCGAAAGCAAAAGAATCATTAGGGGGATACGTAAATCCATTGGGTCTTGGGGGGTTGTTGGCATTGAGTACTTGTCTCATAGGACCTGGTACTACCAAAGTTGCGATTGATTGGGCAAGAGACGAGATGGTTGTGAGCGGGAAAAAGCAAGAAGATCGTCCAAAGGGGCGCTGAGAAGCTGGAAGCCTAAGACGTAAAGCTTATCTTAGATTGCATATTAAGTAAAAATCTCGATATTGAACGGTGCAGTGGCATAATGTGGGTAAGTGGGTAGTATTTCGAACAATTGGCTGGTGGAAGTGGATACAAGGAGGACCTTGCTAGTGTGGTACGACACAGAGTGGGATTGATAGATAGTATACGAAAGTAGTTTGGAACTATCGAGATTATGTGGCAGATGGTCTTGTGCCCAATAAAAATTTGTCTTGACTTTAAACTTCCCATTTGTAATAGGCTATCTTCACGAACCAGGATTATAGATTTACGAAAGTAGATTAGTCTTGCATGACCACATTAGCTTAATTATGGCGGCTTCGGTCCCTTTGCTGAATATAAATTAGCGTACGATGTCAATGGGGAATGACTACAGTAGATTTAAACTTATCTCCACTTTCTCCGGATGCACTTGCTACCACTCGCTTTATTGGTTGTCAGAACTCAATTTTGCACTAAACCCATTAGCACAAGCTCAATCGAAAAAGTCAGGACTCAGAAAACTAACAGCTTTACTCAAGTATTGAAAAGAAATGTAGTAAAACTTTTCTTATTCCTCAAGTAGCGCGGGCAAAAATATGCAGAATTTTATTTATTATTATAATATAAGGTTGAATTAACTATATGAAATACAAAAACATTATAAATATTTAATTGGATCTTTCAATTGTATCAATTGTCAAGCACCAAGATGATAAAAAGGCATAGGTTCAAAACTCTATCATTAAGCCACTATATCTCGCGCTTACACGGATGTACGGCAATATACTAAGTATGTATGCTATACGAGAAAGGGGGGATCAGTACACGTAACCGATTTCCATTGGTAGTGGTTACAAGTATTCCGTGTTATTTCAGATACAGTACATATGGATGTATACTTAGTGCTTACATTTGCGCGCACTAGCTTAAAGCGCCTCGCAAGGTTTACCCCGATGATTGTTGGAGTGATAGATTCAAAAATTCCAACGTTTATTGATTTGTACTCTATGGGTAACAATCGCCAACCAGGGCTATTTGTATTCTATCTTCAATCATCCATCAAGTCCCCCGAAAGTTCATAAATACCTTGACCAAAAATCTTAAATTTTGACATATTGCAATACCAAAACTCTCACAATATCATCCTTATCATATATCCCGTGTATCAAAGGATTAGGTCAAGGTAGCAGCAGCCCTTTTAGACTTCTATGCCCTCTTCTGATTTTCTTTGGCGCTTATCCAAGTACTCATCAACAAATCCGTTGAAATCTTCTGGCTGGTAGGGCGAAAAGAGTTCAGAAACCATGTTGCCTTTGCGATGAGAGTTGATACCCATATCTCGACAGAGGACATCCACATACTGCGAATTCGAGGCAACGTCAGCCTATGAAGTAGAATAAGGAATACTATGAATGGGAAGGAACTTACGGAGAGGAAATCAAAGAGCGAATATGGGAACTTTTGGCCCTGGCTTAAATATCGTTTCCTAGTCCACGCATTCCACTCTGCAATCTCTTTGGTCATTGTCGCCTCATCAGGTAATTCAATCTCACCAAGAAGGTATAGTATTGCCCAAAAAGACTGCATCTCCGAGACCAAAGGCGTCTGCACAGTATGGATTTGTCCAAGGATTGCAATAGATCGGTCGTTTTTGATACCAGCAGACAGCGGAACGACTCGACGATACAATCTCCATCTTCTCTGTGGTGCATCAATTGCTTGCCTGTTTCTCATCCCTGGTGTATTAGCTATCAATGGGAGTTTTTCGCTGACAGATTTGTCTGCATCCAAGTTATGGACTGCCCATGCAGCATCTCGCATCTTGAGGTCGACCGATGTTTTACCAATTAGTGGAAGTCCGAGATCAACCTTCGTCTCATCATCAAACATTCCAAAATGATCGGCCCAGCCTGTACACGCTACGAGATAGTCGGTCTCAAGCGTTTTCCCCGAGCGAAAGTGAAGTTTTCCTTCTTTTACGGTATCCAAATTCTCACGCATAATGGTCACGTCACCTTCGTGAATACTACTCCAAAAATCGGGAAGCGTTACCACACCAAGACCTGAATTTGCCCAAAAGGCGCTGCTTTGTGTTAGTTATTGAATCCCTTAGCTCATGATGAAGAACTCACCTTTTTCCATCGATTTCTGGCTTAAGTTCTGCCACATGATCACCTTTTGCGTAACCTGCGTGTGTATCACTAATATATGTGACTAAATCCCAGAATTTGCTAGCGCACCACTTGCCAAGAATGCTTCTATGGAAAAATGAACTCATAGAACCGCTAGCATTGAGAATGGATGGGCTTAGAAAGGTCATAAGGCGTGTAGAAGCAACAGCAATGCAGTTAACACCAAATAATTCCGCAGGCAAAATGGCCAAAGGCCCAGCACCATCTAGGATACGAGTAAGCTCCAAGATTTAGTAAGAATAGTCTCCTTCTGCCACGTCATTCAGAATTCACTTACCAGGCCGAATAATCCAGGTAACCTTCTTGCCCAAGGATAAAAGCAAATACACCGCATCATACGCCGATTTTGCCGCTCCAAGGACGACAACGTTTTGGATGCCTTCTGTTTCCAGGCCTTGGAACTTCGTCCCTAAATCCTTCGAGTGTATCAAAGGAACTGAGCCGTCATTTTCCTTGAAAACTGGCATATTGGGTATAGAAGTTACGCCGGTAGCAACCATAAGCTTTTCAGTCTCGATAGCAACATTGGAATCTTTTATTTTCAAGCGCCAACCACGAGGGCAACGTTTGGCCTCCTCGACAAAGCTGCCGAAACGGATTCGCCGGAGGAGGTCATGATCTTCTGCATACTTCTGGAGGTAGTCGTGAATCATCTTTCCTGTGATCATGTTGTTTTTCGTTGCTCCCTGTTTCTTCATTGGGGTGTCTGTATAGTTGAATAGCCCAAGGCGCACTTGTGCCACTAGATTTGGGTACAGTCGCTCCTGGCTCCATACTCCCCCGACAGTTTTATCGGCATCAATGACCAGTATATTCGCTTCAGGGCGTAGACGAAGATATGTCCTACAGGCTACTAAGCCATACCAACCTACTCGACCATGATGATAAGCATTTTGTTCGTGTATAAAAACAAAGTAGGGAATATCTTACCAGCACCCACTATCACAACATCAACCGTCGTTATCTCAGAATCCATTGCAGAGTTAGTTCAAAATTCTTAAAATGTATGGGGAATTTGCTTTCACACAAGGACCACGCGTAAAATGCTTCTGGCTACCTATTATGTTTGTTTGCAAGTATGAATCTCCAATAAGCCCATCTTATGATAGGGTCATGCCTATAAGAGCCTATAGGAAGTGCTATTCGGGCCTGCGGTCAAGATCGGACTCCATTGCAGCCAATCTCACACCCAGACAAACCTCGGACCGAAGCATCATGTGACTTTTTGGTTGACCCCATTTATAGCCGTGGTTCAAATTAAGGTTGAAAGATCTCGTCCCGATAGTCATTGCAGAGAACTCGCCAATGCAGCTTACGGACTTTGCCAAGATGGCCGCTACGTGGTTGAGGCATATGGTTCCACCACCATTACTATTACGCATTCCACCCACTTTCTCTCCCTTTTTCAGAAGAAAGAGGGGGGGAAATCATCAATTACAATTGTGAATAATGGATCACGGCCCCAGGTGACTGGATCTTCCGTCTTTCGCAATTCTGTAATTTCCAGATCTAGCTTTCCCTCACAAAGGAGAATGATTCGCAGCCGCATTAAATATCACAGCTCTCATAGAATGTCTTATATTTAAAGTTCAAATAAGCAATCTTTTGTTTTATGACATGCAGCATAGACGCTCGCCAGAGCTTTACCCCTTGATATAATCGTTCATTAACACTTCAAAGCGCCAAATTTTCTTGTCCCAAAATTCAAGAAGCTGCTTGGGCAATGCTTCTTCTACATTCCAGTTCTACCTCTCTCCACAGCAAGGCCAAAGACACCGTTGCACCTGGCCCCAGAGACAAAGCCCCAGCCAAAAACATTATCAGCAAGTTGGCATCCAAACCCGGTTTATCCAGTTTCAATTGAGCAACAAGAAGATATGCCCAAGAGAGAATAGATACCGCAATGAGAATGTGGTCATATTGGAGGAAAAGCCAGGTGCCATTGATTAACCGGCTTTCTACACCAGCGACTCCGGAAAAGAGATGGGGAATATACACCCTTCCAAATCCCATATCTGGATCTTTGCTCATAAGCATAGCACCCGTTGCGTATAAATGGCCTGTAGCAGATGAGATTGCTGCAAAGACATAGGTAGTTTGAACCCAACGACTAGTACGCTTCTGCGAATTTGTTGAAATGAGACCACTGAACAAGATGACAACAAGACACTGGATTATAGAAACCCAAATGGGATCCAGCTGCCAAAATGCAAGGATATTCTGGTGTGTTTTTGGAGAGCGGTCAACCCAGGTAGGCAACATTCCGACTATGGCAGGAACAATAGCCCCAGCAATGAAACTAAATGGCAGTGCTCGAGCAAACGGTAGTGAGACCGATGGAAGTTCGGACGGTTGGGTGTTGATCCACTCAAGGTGTCTCGAAAAGTAAAGTGGGAAGATAATTGCCGCACCTATAGCTTGCCATAATAATGCGAAGATTATTGGACTAATTGAAGTCAACACCAAGATCCCAGCGTCTATACTCTAAACTTACTTGGCAATCAAGAAAGGCTTCTGAGATTTTCTTCCGCTTTCGACGTACAACCAGACGAAGCCCGATTGAAGGGTTGAGTACGCGTCAATCAGAAAGTTTTGGTATCCATTGTCACGCCCACTCGTGCCATAGAAAAAGAAAGCCACTAAGAGCGAAAGTGGGAAGTCTAAGATAAATAATCCAGTATAGGTATTCTTAAATGATGCTCCATCTTCAAACTCCCCACGCCAGGCCGTAAGTATCAGTTCTTTTACGGTGCCATTCCACAAACTAACACCCCAAAGCAGAGTTGTTGAAATAAAGGCCAAAGTAAGAAAGTATGTTTTAACAGAAATCACGGCCATTTTGCCTTGAATGAATTTCAAGATGTCGATGTGAGTCCTATCTGAGATTATGATGGCAAAATGAGTATATCTGGTTATTCAATAATGTCTTCGGCTGTAAAAAGCGAGGTGCTTCGCAACTTTCAACATCAAAAGAATCAATATCTCCTTCCTTGGAATAAAAAGAGAAATTAATCCGGATTAGTGGGCCTCGGGCTCTTCGGCCCGCAGTGGGCTGCATTAACATATGCAATGAAACGTACTCATTTAGACTTTAGGATGGTCTTTAGCTTACTAGCCAAAATCTCCCAAAACTCCAATAAAGTTTACCGTCCCGAACTTGACTATGGGTCTCGGAGAATTAAGCTCCACCAGCCCCTCCCTGTCAAAACTCAAATCTTAGCAAAACCACAAAGAGGCAGAGATAAGGGCTCGGCCAGTCAGAAATCTCGAAGTCTTCGGCCCACATTACTCCTTTGCAGTATGTACACTTAATCAAATATCCCAGCCGGTCCGCCGAGTCGATATCTTCTCGGAGGGTAATTGCATTAACAAGCAATCAAGGAATAGGATCGGTCCGTCGGTCAACGGTCTGCTAAGCGGATAATTAGTGTACAGCAAAGACTGTCCAAACACTGGTAGACGTTATGATAAGAAGAAGATAGTACAGCTGGGTCGAGGGACTTTGAAAACCATGTATGCCGAGTGACTTCTACCTTTAATTGTCCTTAGCAACATTGTCATGAACATTAAGCCCTGAGGCCAATAAAGTATCATCATCATGGTACAGCTCAAGCAAAGTGGTGAGGACACCGAAAATGTCTCCCTGGAGCCAATTGCCATTGTGGGAATGGGTAAGAACTCCTTACTGTGAATGATTGGCGGCACACTAACGGTCAACAAGCCTGCCGTCTTCCAGGAGATATTGACAGCCCTTCTTCATTCTGGTGAGTAATTCAAGCCACTCTGCAGTATTGCTCTCAACCCCTCAATTTTTAAAATACACTCTATCCTCTTTGTGGCTCTACAAGACAAGATCCATTTAAGACTAATCGCCATTCAGGGAATTTTTGAAGGAAAAGAAATCGGGACAAACACCCAAGGTCCCAGCAAGTCGATTCAATATTGATCCATACATGCACCCAAACCTTGAGCGACCTGGTAGTTTTAATGTTCTTGGAGGTTACTTCTTAAATGGAGAACTTGAAGGTTATTTATTTCTCTCCCTGTCAACTTTCAGTAATGCCATTTTCTTACACACTGAATGCATCTAGATTTCGACCCAACATTTTTCAACATTACACCTATTGAGGCTATGTGGCTCGATCCTCAACAGAGGAAAATCCTTGAGGTCTCCTACGAGGCCTTGGAATCCGCTGGCCTTACTTTGGATGATGTGAATGATACCAACACCGGAGTTTTCATTGGTAGCTTCACCAGCGACTATCAACAAATGTCGATTCTAGAACCGGACTTCAGGCATAGCTATGCCGCTACCGGAGTTGATCCAGGGCTTATTAGCAACAGAATTGGAAATGTCTTCAATCTGAGAGGGCCTAGCTTCACCATAAACACAGCTTGCTCTTCATCAATTTATGCAATCCACAACGCATGCAATGCACTTAGGGCACGAGATTGTGAAGCGGTTATTGCCGGAGGTGTCAATTTGATCCTCACGGTGGACCAACACATAAATACGGCAAAGCTGGGTGTATTATCTCCTACTGGCACATGCCACACCTTTGATGTTACAGCAGATGGCTATGGACGTGCCGAAGGAGCTGGAGCTCTTTACCTCAAACGTTTATCCGATGCCATTAGGGACGGAGATCCTGTTCGTGGAGTTATTCGATCATCGGCTGTCAATACGTAAGTGCCGAGTTTATCCCCACGCGTTTACTCCTTTGCTAATGGAATATAGAAATGGCAAGGTTGAAGGCATGGGTATAACATATCCCAGCGTCAAAGGACAGGAACGAGTCGTGCGTGCCGCCTACTCAAGAGCCAACATGGACCCTAACAAAACTGCCTATGCGGAATGTCACGGTAAGCTTAGACTCTTCTGAGAAATTTCACTATCGAACGAAATTCTGAGATTATATCTCAAACATTGCCCCGTTGTCTTTCCTGACTTCTTGTTTTATGCCGTTTGTTTCCTGATAGAGCATCACTGACACCAAATTTGCATACAGGTACCGGTACTCCGGTTGGGGATCCAGTAGAAGTTAGAGCAATTTCCAACGCCATGAATGATACAAGAAGCCTGGAGAAACCTCTTCTTGTAGGAGCAGTAAGTTTTTTTTTTTTTGGAGTTTTTTTTTTTTTTCAAAAGTTTGTAGCATAGCGAATCTTCCTTAACTTATCAAACAGGTCAAAGCAAATATTGGGCACAGCGAAGCTGCCAGTGGTATTTTCGCAGTTATGAAAGCGGCATTGATGACAGAAGCGGGGATCATCCCCGGGGTATGTGGTCTTAAAAATATCAACCCACAAAGTAAATCATAGAAAAAGCCTTCGAATTTCAAATTGGGAAGACTAATTTGTTGCATAGTTGACGAAGTTGCTTTGAATCTCAAGGTAAACAAGGACACGACCCCATGGCCAAAAGATTTCGCACTTAAAAGAGCAAGTGTATCTTCTTTTGGATATGGGGGTACAAATGGCCACGTCATTGTTGAATCCATCGAATCTCTTTATCCATGGTACGAGCATGGCAAAAGGAAAGCAGAGAGCCAATATAACAACTCCACATCAAGACCTCTATTAGTGAGCCTAACAGCCCACGACAAAACCACTCTTATCAGAAATATCAACGCCCACGCCAAAGTCGCCAGTGATTTCTATCTCGCAGATTTAGCATATACGTTGAACAACAGGAGAACCAAATTAGCTCACAAAGCCTATACTATTGCAAGCGAAAGCACACTGGCAGAGAGCTTTGCTCTCTCATCATTCACCTTCGGTTCAGCCAAGAAGAATAGCAATCCCAAACTCGGCTTTATTTTTACCGGACAGGGTGCTCAGTGGGCAGGAATGGCTGTTGAAGCCATGGATACCTTCCCATCATTCCATGAATCCATCAGAGAACTAGACCAAGTGCTACGACGGTTAATTCATGCTCCTTCTTGGAGCATTGAAGATATCTTGCGTACGGCGTCGCCTCAGATTGGGGAAGCCGAAATAGCTCAACCGATTTGCACCGCAATCCAAATCGCTATTGTAGACTTATTCGCACTTTGGGATATCGTACCCACAGTGTCTGTAGGTCATTCATCTGGCGAGATTGGTGCCGCTTATGCTGCAGGACTTGTCTCTGCCCCAGAAGCAATAATTGCCGCCTTTTACCGTGGTCTAGCCGTTACGAAAGCTGCTCCCGTAGGAACTATGCTTGCAACCGGCGTTGGAGCTGAGGAAATTCTTACCCACATATCTGATATACCTGATGTTGTGGTTGCATGCGAGAATTCCCCTAATAGCACAACATTGAGTGGTACCGCCGCTGCAATTCAAGCAACAAAAAGTCGACTGGAACACTTGAATATATTCGCTAGAGAACTTCGCACTGGGAAGGCATATCATTCTCCACAAATGGGCGCCGTGGCCCCGCTGTATAACGAACTACTATACGCAGCCTACCAAACTCTGAACCAAGAAAATCTTGCTTGGCGCCAACCAAAAAGTAGAATGATCTCTTCGCTTACTGGAAAAGAATATTTGGACGACTTTATCCCTATTGAATACTGGAGTAGCAATCTTCTCAATCGTGTGCAGTTCAATACAGCCGTGACACTACTTGCTCAAACCCCTGGTTTGGAAGATGTGACCGCCATGCTTGAAGTTGGTCCTCATTCGGCCCTTAGTGGCCCTTTTAAGCAAATCTGCACAGCAAATCAGTTCGACCGGTTTACCTACGTACCAACATTCTTACGTAACGCGAACAGCGCGACACAGTTGTTGAAAGCCGCTGGTGAACTCCTCCTCAAAGGCTATGCCATTGATATTGAGGAAGTGAATGCCGCCCCAGACTTTATTTCTGGCATGCAACTAAAGGGGAAGAGAGGTCCCCGTGTACTGGTGGATCTCCCTCCGTATCAGTGGAACTACGAGAACAAGTTCTGGGCAGAGCCTAGAGCAAGTCACAATGCCAGGCATTTGAAATACCCTCGCCACGATCTTCTTGGAAGCCAAATTGTTGGCCTATCGGACAGTGCCTTGGCATGGAGAAATGTTTTACGCCACAAGGACGTTAAATGGCTGAAAGACCATTCTGTAAAGTCCCCCGCATTAACATTATTGGTATCCAATTACTAACGATATTTTCAGCTCGGAGGTGCTGCTGTTTTCCCTGCAGCTGGTCATATGTCACTCGCGATTGAAGCTCTTCGACAAGTTAGCGAGTCTGAAGGTATCGAAGTAGGCTCAGTCACTCTTCGAGACCTCGCAATCACGACTGCTCTTGTTGTACCAGATAATGAGGCGGGAGTTGAAATTCAACTTCGCCTCCAAAGACCTCAAGGCAATAAGCGTGACATCACATGGTACCCTTTTACAGTAGAATCTGTAGTTGACGGAGTATGGACCACTCACTGCGAAGGGCGCATTGCAGCCAATAGCTCCGGTTCATCACCTTCCACGGACATGACCTCGCCGGTTGAGGTTGCGAAGTTAACACAGCGAGTGCCCTCCAAACGATGGTACGATGCATTTCATCGAGTTGGTTTCCAATATGCCGGAACTTTTCAACCACTTCGCCAGATCAGAACCAATGGCGAGCTTGACCACGCCGCGGCTCACCTAGACGCGACTGCAAAGCTTGACGAAGAGGAATCCAGATATATCCTGCATCCCTCTACCATTGATGCTTGTCTCCAATTGATCATTATCTCTATCAACTCCGGTCACCATAAAGAAATGGCCAGCGGTGTCGTTCCAATTCTGTTGGAAGAAATTAGCCTTTGGCTTCCAGGCGATGAAGCTTCGGTAGAGAGCCACGCGGTCGCCTGGACCCAGGAGAAAGATGGTCGATATTTCACTGCCAGTACTAAGCTTCAGACCCCTAGCGGGAAGGTAATCCTTGATGCCAAAAGCCTGCTTTGTGTCTCTTATGAAGCAGCTGTGCCCCAGAATGCCCCAGTGGCTAGAGCTGCCGAGCCCTATATGGAGGTTTCTTGGCAGCCACAAGATGCTGATGTAGCAGCTACCAATGGTGTCCCCTCAGAAGAATTGACACTAATCTATTTTGAGAAAGGCTCAAACTTTAAAGGCCTTGTAGATGTCTCCTCTCAGCAGTCTGTTGCCGTTCAAGCGAAGCATGCTCTGGACATCGATGTCTCCAAGCTCACAAAGGCCGTGATCTTTGACATTGAAGGCACAATTCTGTCTTCTCTAAACGAACAATCCTTCAACGCCTTGAAAGCTATAATTTCCTCAGGCGTCCCATTAATTTGGTTGACAGCTGGAGTAAACCAAGGAATATCGATTTCCGGAGGAATGAGCCAAGGCTTCCTTCGCGCAATTAGATCTGAGCAAGCCGCTGCAAAGATTTTGCTTCTTGACACAGATATTGATGAAGATATCAAGTCAGTTGGCAACATCGTCATCAAAAGCCTCCCATTGATCTCAACTAAGGACTCTGGTAAGGACACAGAGTTCTGGTTTCATCAAGGTGTCTTGCAGGTTCCTCGTGTGGTCCCCAATGCTCTGTTGAATGAAAACTATGCGGCCATTGATCGAGCAGCTGAAGACGCTATCCTAGCTCCTAAAACTTCACTTGAGGGCAAAGTAGAGAGCGGTACTTTGGTTTTCCGACATGGGAAAGTTACCAGTCAGAAGCTTGGGAGCCTCGAGGTGGAAATCCAAGTACATGCCTCAGAGTTCCAGAAAGCAGACCTCCAAGCCGGCAAAGAACGAGCACGGCTGATAGTTGGGACTGTTTTGAAAGTAGGCAGCGACGTAGAGTCAAGTCTTGTCGGTAAAAATGTCGTTACATATGCCAAGACGACGTTCTCAACTATTGTGAGAGTATCTCGGAAAATAGTGACGGATGCTCAAAACTTTTCGTTTTCAGAGCTTGCTGCCACCCTTCCTGGTCTGACCGCGGCCGTCAATGCTTCTATCACAGTTGCGAAGATCCAGCAAGGAGAGCACATCCTCCTCCTCTCACCAACTTCCCAATTCCTCGCAGCCACGATTGCTCTAAGCCAAGTTCTAAAATTTAACCTCACGATTGTTGCGGATACTACCGCAGCGAAGGCTGAGATACTGGCTGATCACAACTTGTCCGCGGATGATATTCTTCTAGCCTCAAACATCGAAGCCATTCGTATCCAAAGCCCACACGTTGTCATCGCAAATGAATTCTCAACGTTAGCTCAAGAGGTATGGAGAAATCTGCCTTCAGCAAGCCGCTTTGTCTTGAACGACGGCATCATCACTGAGAACCCAGATATCCTTCCATTTACCAAAGGCACCTCTTTCCTCTCCACTGGAGTTGCCACTTTGTACAAGCAGAATAAAGACATGCTTGGTGAATTGTTGGGACATTCTGTAGATCTCCTAAAGCAGAGTAGCACACTTCTCGCTCGAACCTCCTTGGTTCACGACATCAGTGTCCTAAAAACCCTGACAAATACTCCAACCCTGGATAACTCAGTCTTGCAATATATTTACGGTGAAAGCGAGATCATGGTATGTTTGTCTTTGCACCAATTCAGTGTTTCCGCCATCTGACTTTCTATTTTAGCTTCTGCCCTCTGCCCCGGAGCTCCAGTTCTCCCCCGATGCTGCCTATCTATTAGTAGGCTGTCTAGGCGGTCTGGGTCGTAGCTTGACTACCTGGATGAGATCAAAGGGCGCGAAGAACTTCATATTCCTTTCCAGGTCAGGTGCAGACAAACCCGACGCTGCCCGTGTCGTCGATGCCCTCTTACAGTCTGGTGCCACTGCAACGGTGTTCAGAGCCGACGCCTCGAACGAGGCAGAGGTTGCAAAGGTAGTGGCCGCTGTCAGTGCCACAAATACTATCAAGGGTGTGGTCCACGCTGCCATGGTGCTCCAAGTAAGCTTTGCATTCTACCAAAAGAAAAAAAGGAAAAAGGAAAAAAGGCTAATACTGTACTCCTAGGATGGCATGTTTGAAGCCATGACGTTCGACAAATTCGCTGCAGCCGTCAACCCCAAAATGCTTGGAGCTATCAATCTCCACAAAGCACTCGGGTCCGCAGCTCTAGATTTCTTCGTGATGACTAGCTCCATATCTGCCGTCCTGGGAAATCCTGCTCAAACCAATTACTGCGCCGGTAATAGTTTCCTCGACGCCCTGGCCTGGAACCGCAACCTCAACGGCCTCGCAGCAACGTCAATCGCATTGCCCATGGTTCTAGACGTTGGAGTGGTGGCCGAGAACGAAAACATCGAGAAGTCGCTCACCCGCAAGGGCATGTACGGAATCGACGAAAGAGAAATGCTTCGAGGTTTCGAGACTGCGATGTTGCAACCAGTACCTCCTATTGGAAGCAATCCCAAAATCGGTAATTCTCAGATAATTCTTGGCCTGGATCCGGTTCCTCTCTCTGTTGCTGTTGCCTCGGACAAAACGACGGATCCTTACTGGTTTAGCGACGCTCGATTCGATGCCATCAAAGTGGCTGTTCAAGGCCTCCTCAAGTCCGCGGGTAGTGGCAGCGCTGGTGGCTCCTTCGTAAGCTCGTTGCAGGATCTATTGGCCGAGGGTCCTGATGCTATCCTTAAAGCAATCTCCCTTCACATCATGAAGAGATGTTCGAGCATCTTGATGCTGGCGGTGGAAACATTTGAGTATGAAGGGAGCTCGATTGCTTCATATGGTCTGGATAGTATGATTGGGGCTGAGCTAAGGAACTGGCTGTTTAAGGAATTTGGTTTGGACATGGGATTCCAGACACTGCTGCTTCCAACCATGACTTTCAAGTCTCTATCGGTGGTGGTGGCTGAAACACTTGGTCTGGCTCTTTGATTGGCTCGATTCACATAACTTCTCATTTTCATTTATCTCTTTCATCTTCTTGTTATAGATGAACACGCAATTTTCTTTTTACACTCATTGTCTTAGATACTTGTCCAAATTCTTAGCGATAGTTTAGAATATCATGAAATGAGAATACTTGCGTTCACGTTTTAACGGAAATACAATGCGTTCCTATATTCAGAAGCCCCAAATTCACAACTTCCAAATTCTGTGGGGTCAGTAGGAGTAATCCATAGGGTTAAGGTCGCTGTAGCTACAGGCTTAAAGGCCGGTAAATACTAGGCAAGATCCACTGGGTTCTGCTACCACTAAAATGCCACTATAATTTAAGGTACCACTAAAATAATCACTTGAGTGATTGCCACAGGGGATCCAAGTCTGTAGATCATTGATGTGGGGGATATATTTTTGCCCCGCCAAACTTATGGCGGCGATCTTCATTTACTTGATAAAACTACATCTTGTGGATCCTAACAAATAAAAACGACCATAAAATGAATGTTAATAAAAGAACGCGCTCCATATTTTATTATCCAGCCATCACAATAAACCCAAAGCCATGAGCTAGAACAGAAAAATGGCCTTCATAGCCGATAAAAGATATGCCAAAACTACATCTCAACTGACGAAGAGCTACGTCTAGTCCAATTAGAAATACAGAGGGTGTGCATTTCTTCGCAAAGCCCGCCGGTGGCCTACGTCCAAAGCCGCATACGTTTCCTGTCGCCCGGATTTTATCCTCAAATTCTGTCTTTCTGGAATATTCAATTAGTAAGATACCTTGAAAGCGGAAATATTAATGACGTACAAGGATGAAGAAGCTTAGAATGAAAGTAATGGATGAAGATGCAATTGGTAGAGTGTAGACTCTGTCCAGTGCTTTGATAATCCCGGCTGTGATTTGTTCACGAACATCGTCTGGGAAGTGGCTGACAAGAGTGCTGCTGCTTCCAGCGAGGAGAGCTGAAATATCCCCGGTATAGGAACTGGGTATCAATGGCGTAATATTCCTGATACCCACGTTTTGAAATATGAGGGACGCAACTGAAATGAAGAACGTGATGCCGAAACCTTGTGCCACGGCCAAGCAACCGATTGCGTCGAAAGTATCCTCTAGACGTACAACAGCGTGTGCAACTCCAAAGGCGGTCATGAGAAAACAGCCACCTCCGATTCCAATCAAGCAACTATATCCGTAAATGGCAGAGAGGCCAGTTTCAGGGGTAAGGGTGTCTAGAGAGAGTTAGTCATATTTGCAAGTACTTTGTATCGAGGATAATTTACACATGAGAGCAGAACCAATAAGACTGAAACCAGCACCGACACAAAACCAGGGCATGATATAGCCAAGCTTCGCAGTCAAAAAGCCACTAGCCAGAGATAGGGCGACGATCATGAAAACGAAAGGGAGCAATTTGACGGCCGACGCTAACGCAGTCTCTCCTTTCGCGAATTGAAAGTACAATGGGATATAGTAAATCGGAATCTTCATATCGTTAGCGGCAAATTCCCTAGTAATTTGAAGATGATACTCACATAAACTATTCCACCACATGCGAATGTCGAGAATTGCAATATACCAAGCTTCCAATTTTTGAGTACGTGCGAAGGGTATAGCTTGTCTTCATCATTGACAAATGGATGATATTTTTGAGACAAAACAAGCGCGGCAAAGACAAGGCCACTGAAAATCCATAGGATAATTTCGCTCGATGATTTCCACGCATAGACACTTCCACCAAAGGTAAGTGCCATGATGAAAGCTATACCAAAGCCGCAAATCATTACGACTCCCAGCCAATCAATTCTCTTCATCTTAGCTTTCCAATCAACAGTCGGCTGGAGACCGATGGAAGGGAGGGCAAAGAGGATTATGGGTGCAAAGATTACGGCGATACATAAATTTATGTAGAAACCCCAGCGCCACGTAGCGCTACTGTCGGCGAATGCTCCTCCAACCTGGAGCGGAAGCGTTAGTTGACGCTAAATCCGGTGTTTGTGTGCAAACTCACCAATGGCCCAAGTACCGTTCCTAACCCCCAGGTAGGAGTGATGAGAGAAATGTAAATCGGTCTTTCTTTAGGAGTGGTCAAGACGGCGAAAAAGGCCATTCCTCCAACATACATGCCACTGCCACCTATTCCTGCGATGGCCCTTCCCACGATCAAGGAGTCCATTGACGGCGCGGCGCCGGCAATAGCACTCCCAACCTCGAAGAGGAGGACGTGGAAGATGTACAGCCATTTTATATTGAATAGAGAATAGGATTTCGTCCATGGCAACTGAAGAGTCGCAGCTGGAAGGACGAAAGCTGCCCCGAGCCATGGATATTTGTCGAGGTTTCCAAGAGAATTAACAATGTTGGCCTGTACATCGGCGACCTAAAAGATAGATCGGTCAGCGCTATGAAAATAGGGTTAATTTTTTGGGTGAGAACCTTACTACTGTAGTATCCAAGGCGAAGAGAAAGGTGGAAGCGAGGATAGAAATGACGATTAGCCACCATCTGATCCCGTGAATGGTACGCTCTTCGGCATTTCCCTCTGCAGCTACCTCAGTGGTGGCTTTCTCTTGGTCGATGCTTGGTTGAGCAGAAGGTTTAGGGTCTGATTCAGGTTCTGAAGGAGAATGGTTGTTTATCTCGAGCATGGGCTCTACCGATCTCTGCGACTCCATTGCAATGCTCGCCAATAGTACAATTACAGGGGAAATGAAACGAGCTGAGAGAGAAATGGGGGACGTAGAATGGAGGAGATGTGTGAATTACCTTTCCTTTGAAGTGAGTGAATGAAATGAAATGAATGAACCTGACCTGAAATTGGACGTGATTTTTGGATTTGATATGATTGATAATCAACCAGAAAATAAGGATCATTCCAGCAAAGCGCCAAGGGATGATAAGCCTTTATCACACCCAACCGGGAGCCCTGCGTACGAGCGTACCGAATCAGATATAAGAAGATGCCTATCCAAGACATTGTCGGTGGGAAAGCACGTGACGCGTTGGTATGCTGGCTCTCACATGCTGGTAGGTTGGTAAGCCGCGGGTTGGTAAGCAGGTCGGGCCGCAACAGGGATTACGCGTATAAACGAGCAAAACAAGGGGCTAAATTATGCATAAAATGTACGCAACGACTATCCTCTAGTTTATGCCGCTAAGCCTGACACGGGGGATAGCATCTCCTTTGGGCAATAGCCACGGCGACGTATCCTCGGGCCAGGGCTCGGGAGATGCATGGCGCGAGGGATAGGTATTCCTCGATCGACAGTTGCGGCCCGGGGTATCTCGTTTGTACTTGGTACTTCGTCTTTGTAGAGAGGAACGAGTATGCATCGTCTTCGCCTCAAGACGCAGAGATGGAATGAATGCAGTTTAGACTAGATGCTCTGAAATGTCTATATACTCGGCGGTATAGTCATAAACCACAATACATTCTCTGGCTCCTTGATTGTCACCATCACCTCGTTTTCTTAGCAAAGTCGCAACCACTTACGGTAATTCCAGACCCTGCCATGTACTCCAAACGGGCCCACCTCAGACCCCCCCTCCATATTTATACCTTCTCTCTCCTTGTCCATTTCTGCTCTGCCTTGTCCCTCTCTGGTTGGTGGGAGAAGACGCAAGATGCAGCGAGTGGAGGTCTGCCTCGCCTTTTGGGCAATTCTTTTGGCGTGCCTGGGATGAATCAAACCTATGACTATGTAGTAAGTAGGTGGTCTCTAAATGGAAACCTCCTTCCATTCCCCACGAAGTAGCCTGGTTATCTGATATCCATTATCAAAGATTGTGGGAGGTGGAACAGCCGGTCTTACCATTGCTGCACGCTTGGCTGAAGATCCCCGTGGATTTTCTGTCGCAGTCGTCGAGGCGGGTAGTTTTTCTGAGATCGAAAATGGCAATCTGACTGACGTCCCGGGATACAATGGCTGGTCGAGTCATCCTATGGCCGTTCGGCCCTCAATGGTTGAGTGGGACTTCGTGACCGCCCCTCAACCGGTACGGTGAAAGATTGCTGAGCTGCTGTTGATCCTATGCTGAATGTTGAATCCAGTGGTTAAATGGACAGGCCATGCATTATTCGCAAGGTCGGACCTTGGGCGGGTCGTAAGTAAAGCCTTACTGCAACCTCATCATCTCGAATCCTCGAACTGAACTCTTGTTAGATCTGCAATAAATAATCTAGGGTACCAACGGTAAGTGAGACCCACCGATACGAAGGAAAGCAAAGATAGCCTGATACCGCGACGTGCAATTAGGCCAACCGTTGGGGCACATAAAATGTGGGCTGACGTTGTGGGAGACGATGCGTGGACCTGGTAAGACTCTTGAATCCTGAATCCTTACCCTCGTAACCCCCACCCTCACACCCCCACCCTCTTCTTCCGCCCCCTGTGGCGGGCCGCTCTGCCTACCTTCCGGAGCACCTCTTTTCTCCACTGCATTGCTCATTTCCCGTCGCTATGTAGGGAGAACGTCTTACCCTTCTACAAGAAAAGTTGCGCCTTTACGAGTCCCGATTTCCAAAAACTTGGAGAGGGGATCGCTATTCCCTACGAGGCCTCAGATTACGAGGCTTCGGGGGGCCCTTTAAGTATTTCATACGGTAATTTTCGAGGTGCATATACCAATGCTGTCGCTGCAGGCCTGGCCAAGATTGGGCTCCAGGAAATCCCCGGCCTCACCAGTGGTATCTTGAGTGGTTATGGCCCCATACCTTTCACTCTTGACCCGACGACAGTAAGGAGAAGTACTTCCGAAACGGCTTTCCTGCAGTCGGCAATGAAAACGACTTCTTTGCAAACCTACATCAATACTCTGGCGAAAAGAATTCTCTTCAACGATGACAAAAAAGCAACTGGTGTAGTTGTGGCTGCACAAGGTCAGACGCAGTATGAGTTCGTTCTTTCGGCGACGAAAGAAGTGATTGTTACAAGTGGCGTTGTATGTTCAAATATTTCAGGTCTCTCTTCAAACTTCGTACTTCGTATGCTTTGGAATAGTATATCCGCTATTTTCTCAATCACGAATTCCCCAAGGGAAAATGAATTAAATCAAGTTTTGCGTTCGGGTTCTCCATAGTTGTAGGGCAGTGGTTGAACGACAATGATGAGTTCCTGAAATCGTTCACAATCCTTGCCAATTGCTGATGGTTCCAATCTAGTTTCGCTCGCCACAGTTACTTATGGTTTCTGGGATAGGTCCAGAGACAACACTGGAACAGTTTAACATCCCAGTTATATCACCTCTTGCAGGTGTTGGTCAAAACCTATGGGTAATTTTGAACTACAAACCATTACAATGATAAGATTCTCTTTAACACGTCACAGGATCAACCGTACTACCATCTTCACTACCAAGTGAACGTCACTACTATGACCCAAATGGAGAACCCCGAATACGCTGCTGCCGCTGCAGAAGCTTATTTTCGGAGTGGGACTGGGCCTCTCAGCACCGGCAACGCTGGTGAAGTAATTGGTTTTGACAAGTTCCCACAACCATATCGCTCACGATTCAGCAACGCTACATTGGAACATTTGGCCACATTCCCCGACGACTTTCCCGAGATCGAATATCTTCCATTTGGAAGCGCACCCCATCCAGATTCCGTACCCTCTTCTCCCTCGAATAATTGGATGACGTTCGCCGTGGGTGTTGAAACGCCGGCATCACGAGGAAATGTCACGATCCTAAGCGCAGATACAAACGACCAGCCTCTAGTGAACCCAAATCTATTGTTAGATCCGATTGATGTAGAGCTTGCTGTTCAGGGGATTTTACGAATGAGAGAATGGGCCGAAGCAACGGGTATAGTCGTTGCTGAAGTCGATCCGGGACCAGCGGTCGTCACTGACGAACAAATCCAAGTGTGGATGAAGGAGGCAGGGTCCCTACTGGGACATGGCACTTCAACGTGTAAGTTATTGCATCATGCCGGAACCTATAGACCTCTTTCGAGTTTGTCTCAAATACTAATTGCATTGTGTCTAGGTGCCATGGGCAAGGCTGACGACCCAAATGCAGTCGTTGACACAGATGGGCGGGTGTATGGAGTCACAGGTCTTCGTGTCGCCGATGCCAGTGCAATGCCTTTCCTCGTACCTGGCCATCCGATCGGCGCTGTCTGTAAGTTACCCGCGATCGGTCTCTTCATGCTGAACTTGCATTTACTAACCATCAAAAAGTCATGATGGCGGAGAAAATCGCCCACGCCATCCTGAATCAAGAATCAAGCGACCAGATCGACTCCCGAACCCCTCGCCATCTGGAATTGTGAGAGACTTTCTACATGCTGGATATCAAATTTAATAACTCGTTTCTTAGCACCTCCACAAATAGTTAAATACTTGGTTGACACTGGGACCTGAGTAGTAGGGTAAAGTAATTTAGATCCATTAGGGGACGTGGCACAGAGAGTCCTTTTATACTCACCACTATTATCTAAATCCTATTCGTTTTATAAAAGCGTCATTGATATAAATACGATTCAATCACTTAAATTGTTTATACTACCTAGCAGTAAATTTTCCTGTCGCGTATTTGCAGACGGCCTACCCTCTCCCTCTTTCCATTAAATTACATCTAACTTTGACCTTCCGAGTTAGACCGAAAGTGAGGGCTTAGCAAATATTTTCAAACCGAACTCTGTCTACCCTTTTCACGGTCCTGAATTATTGTCAGATTACTACCCAAACAAGCAATTCCTGCCTACGTAGTAATATTACAGTACAGTACTTCGTATTCCACCAGGTTCTTGAAATCTCCCCCCTTCAATTGGCGAGACCCCTGTGCACACACCGCTCTATGGCTCACCATGTGCCCCTGCAACGTGCTTAGGATAAAACCCATGCCGTTCTTCCGGCTGACGAGCTACGTATTTAAAGTTATTATATGGGGTTCTGCGCTAAATATGCTGTATTCTCTCGCTTCAACTATTTCCCCTGATACGAGGTAATGGAGTAAAAAAAATGCTTAAATCACTGGGCGAGGAGCATCCATACGCATAAGTAGAGGCATAGACTTAGGCATAAGCGGGGACGAAAGAAGATCCCTCAATCAAATCGTTTACTTGTGTCCAAGCAGTCAATTGATAATGTGATGTGCATAGGGTTATAAGTAGGTCCTCTATGAAACAGTATTATCCTCAGGAGGGTACACAATCTCAGATGAGACATGGGAGACGCGACTCTCCACCGTCAGACCCGTGGGCGCGACAATAATACGACCACTGCTCGTCCACATACTATTCTCCAGAATCTTCAATTTCGGATCCGCAGTCAAGATCGTCCATGATCCCACTAGCAGCCATTAACACCCAGTACGGGCTGACACAAGATAATCGCATTGAAGGGAAGGAGAAAGCGAGCTTACTTGCGTGGCCAAAGGGCGCAGTTTTCATCTCCGGGTTCATGGTGAAGATTTTCGTCACTTCCGGCGTCATCTCAATCACGCCCGTATATCCAAAGTCGATCGTGAGATCTTCCTCCGTCGTCTTGGCGATGCCTTTCAGATTGATGCGGCCGAACTTCCCATCGGGGTCGAAGCTGAGCCAGTCGGCGCCGAAAATGATGTTGGCCTTGAAGGCCGGCGTGAATCCTGGCACGCTCTCTATCGTTCCGGAGGATGTTTCCTATAGTTTATTGTTAGAACGCTTACATACAGGGGGGGCTCTTAAGTAGCGTCGAGTCGGATCTTACAAAATGAGTAAGGCGGTTCCCAAAATGAGTGACGCCTTATATTGGCTATCAGTATGGAGTTTTATCCTTCATCACTTAGATTTGGTCATGCAGAGAGCCTCGTACCTACGTCACTGACAGTCGTGACATGCATTTTCGCAATGAATGCTGGCGTGAGCGATGGGAATCCAACGAGCTTTTCCGCCATCTTGTTAATCTCTGCTGGGGTTTCTGTTTCGTAGAGAAGGTGGGCTGTTTTCTCCGAGACTCTTCTAAGGTTGAATAGTCTTATTATGCTATGTAAGAGCCCCATTACATTCTCTTTATCACTCTCTGGAGGGCCTTGCAATCATATCTCTGTGTAATTATGGGGGCGATGAGGGTGCGGGCCGAGCAGGACCGCAATATTGCCTCGCGCCGACGTGCAGCTTATATCTTGCAACATGCCCGCCAAGATGCAGTGCGTACCGAGTACTTGAAAAGCAAGTGCGCAGTTCCGGCAGCAAAGTTGACCTGAGAAGTGTCGGATCATTGAAAGCAATATTGCGACACACTCGTCGGACCGGTGTGCTACCAGTTTTATCATCCCCGAGTTTCTACCCTCCTCTCCTTGCAGTTCTAGCTTAGTTCTATGTCGAAAACCAAAGAGTGTGAGACTATCTCCCATCTCAGATCTGCCTAGTAGGCTAGTCTACTCCCCTATGGAGATAGTTCTTATCTTGAAGTGTTTTTGAATATCTTGTCCCATGAACGAGGAATACCTTTGGCTGTGTATACCAAGATCTCAATATCCCTCTGCAATAATCCATCAATCCGTTGAAATGACAGCTACCTCAGATCGCCCTTTCCGTGTGATTGTGGTCGGTGGTGGCATTACGGGCCTAACTGCGTCACATACTCTCAGCAAAGCTGGTATTGACCACATCGTCGTAGAAAGTGGGAGTGAAGCGGCCCCTCCAAGTGGGGCCTCCATCGCCATTTATCCCCATGGTGCTCGGATTTTGGAACAGATAGATTGCCTTGAGGCTTCCAAGGCAATCAACATTCCGTGTGATCGTTTTGTCCACCGCATGCCGAATGGGAAAGTTATCTTCTCAACCAAGCTGTGGGAGGAAGTGAAAGAGAAGTAAGTTTCAAGCAGCCCACGAAGTGAAACGCCATAATTGACCTGGTTGGGAATGTAGTCATGGATATGAAATTATGTTGGTAGAAAGGCGCAAATTTCTCCAAGTTCTCTACGATTGTTTGCCCGACAAATCTAAAATTCGCTTCGGGAAGAAAGTCAGAAGCATCACTGAGACTTATGACGGGGTTGAAGTTTTCTTTGCGGACGGGACTAGTGAGAAAGGGGATATTGTCATTGGATGTGATGGAGTTCATAGCAAGGTCCGTGAAATGATGTGGGAAAACGCTGGGAAAGTAAGCCCAGGTTTCATTACTACGGCTGAAAAGAAAAGTGAGTGGTATGTGCACGAGAAAAGGAAGATATACTAACGGATATCTAGGGATGGTGTGAGTCTTATCTCTTGTTCGCTTTAGGTTTTGGGGGAACTCTTTCACTTCTTAAATTTCTCGCAATGGCAAATGCTGAAAATTTATTATTATAGTACTACATGGACGTGTCTCCTCGGAATGGGACCTCCTGAGCCAGAACTCCCCCTCGAATTATCAGGAGTACACAACGACAAAACCTCCTTCCTGATTGCCTCGCGGCCCGATGTAACCTTCTACTTTACCTTCTTCAAGGTGCCGAAGCCATATTCTCAGTACACAAGACCTCGTTGGACCGAGGAAGACGCCAATAAAGCAGCTGCTAGTGTAGCTGATCGTCCCATCTCTGAGAGTCTGGTCTTCGGAGATCTATGGAAGAAGCGTTTCCGAGGCCAAATTGTTGACTTAGAAGAAGGGATCCTCGAACATTGGCATTTTGGGAGAATGGTACTCGTGGGTGATTCTGCACATAAGGTATATCAAAACTAACTACAAATGGCCCAATAAAACTGATTCCAAAACAGATTACCCCGAACATTGCTCTCGGTGGCAACTCGGGGATTGAGAGCATTTCGGTACTCACCAACCTGCTCAGGGCGTTAATAGCACCACACCCCAACGTGCGACCGAGCCGCGCAGCTCTAAACGACGTTTTCCAGAAATACCAAGAAATCCGGATCCCGAGAATGCATCAGATCAGCCAATATTCAAACCTGATCACTCGTGTGCAGGCTTGGGATGGCTATTTGATGAAATTCATTGCGCTATACGTGCTCCCGTACCAACCCGCAGACAAAGTAAGCAAAGACATGGCAAAGATAATGAAGGCTGCTCCAAAGCTAGACTTCATCCCAATCAGGTATGGGCCGAAGAAAATTCGCTGGGATGATGAGGACAGTCCAAGCCCGACTGCGAAGAACAATGGTGGTGGCAAGGGTCCGCAGGGCCTTACATTGTCTTTTCTCGGCGTGGTTATAGCATTGGTTTCAGTTATCGTGATGAACTATGGTGCTCCTGCTGCTTTCTTTTCTTTGCTGAAATCATCATAATCATGATGGTTTTCTAGAATTGGACATCGTTCTTTCTTCAAACTTGTTTCTGATCATAAAGCCTGGCTTGTAGTAGTAAGTCTATATGCCGTTTCTAGTCTATATGGCTACTACTATAAGCTACCTAGATACTTTGTCTTCGCGCTTTTATATTAGATTGGTTAATTTCATCCACAATCCCCTTGCACATCTGTTCCTCCTGAATGAGTAATTAAGATGACTCAATTTACTCAGAACAGAGGATTAGAACCAACAAATCCAAATTGAACTCTACTACAATCCTCTCGCCAAATTTCTGGCATTTCTCCACTTCACAATGCTGTTGTTTAATAATATATAGGGAATCTGACGTTATTTTAAGGGGCTATAGAGGTCGAGAGTATGTCAGGATATATAAATATCTAGAATTAAAACACAACAATAACCAACTCTATAAGGCAATTATATGAAAGAGGCGTCGAAGCTAAAATGCTTCCAGATTAGACAACTGAGATCTTGTTCTTGTTCTTCAGCACGTGATAAGTGCAATACCTATCCTGTCAATAGAAGCCTATAGAAATCATTATAGAACACAGGGTACAGACAGTATCCAAGAAGAAGAACTGCCGGCTTGCTAACAATAAACAATGAACAAGTCACCAATCCCCAATCTCCATTGCAAAGCCGATTGGAAGCTCCTACCCCGGCCGCAACCATCCCTTTCGGTCCGTGATCTCCCGCCACCTAGCAGTTCTGCAATTGGAGGCCATGGGGGCCGCCAACTTTCAATGTTTATAAAATAATAAGTGTATACTTTACTCGGACCGATATGGGCTAACCTGATGTTGATAAATCTCGCATGATCTACTTGTCGTTTTACAATCTTGCTTTCGCCACCTCAGGCTTGGGGTTTGGGGAAATGGGAGCCCGGCAGTCAGGCCATTTGGTCATATTGATTGTGGCATGGAAATTATTTCTATTGTAGGCTAGCAACATGGGTCCGGATATGCGTGATCGTATAATTTTTTTGTACCCCTCTATTATTCCTTAACTATATTACCAAGCGGATCTTAGACAAAATCAAAAGCTTCTTGTTATTAATATTTGAAAATCTCTCTCATTGTGTAGTACAGCGCAAACCTCAATATGGAAAAATCAGTAGCTGAAAGTCCTGTGATCTCTGGTGTTCAGAGCCCGCTACCAGCCTCACTTCAAGACAAAGCCGCATTTGACAAAAAGTCATGGTACCAAAAACTTTACAACTCTCTCGGCTTCACTCGAGCCTACAATTTTCCTCTTTGTATGTCTATCTCAAGTCCTTAATACCCACCCTCTCGTCCTATTTTTTATCTTAGAGATGGTAAAGCCAATTCTAATATACAAATTCAAGTTGTGATATTTGCTGGCGCCATGGTCGGGTTCTGCCTCGCACGACTCGAGGATTTTGACTACTCGGGTCGTTTTGCAGCTAATATAAGTCCTGGATACATGTATTTCTATCGTTCAGGGCACTACAAAGTCGGCATGATCATGCACTTGACAGGCTGCCTGCCTGCTGGAATTCTCATGGTTCTCCAGTTTGTGCCTACTATCCGGCACAACTTTCTCATTTTCCACCGCATCAATGGCTACCTGGTACTCATCTTGCTGATACTGTGTAATGTGGGAGCGATGATGATATTGGGGCACGGCTCGCCGGGCGAACGAGTTGATATTGGCACTGGCGAGGCACTTTTGTGTCTCATGACCACAGTTGGCATTATCATGGCTTACGGGAACATCAAGCGCTTGCAGGTTGATCAGCACCGAGCCTGGATGCTCAGAACGATGTTCTACTACGGTGCTATTGTCTCCACACATGTTCTTGTCCTACTTTCTGCCATGTGTATCTCAAGGCTCGGGAAATACTACACCGTGTGGACGTGCGACGAAATAGATTACCTCTACAACTCTTTCGGCATCTCAGGAATCTTAGAGTCAAAATATCCACAATGCCTAGTTGCCAATGGAACTCTAGACAACTATGTCGTCGTCAAAGCCATATTCAACAAAACTATTCCAGAAAGTTTTGGCGCGAGTTTGGAAATGCCGTTTGGAATAGCTGTAAGTTCCCCTCTCGCAGTAGTGTCCATGTCCTTACCTTCATATTTCTAATATCTCAATATAGCTCTGGCTTTCCATATTCATGCATGGCGTGGGGGTAGAGATATATCTCAACCTTACCCCAAAGGAGTCTCAGCGATTACGACAGGTGAGCTATGAAAAGCAACTCGAGGCGGGATATAAGAACCCAGGCTTCGGAGGCTGGACAGTGGATAGATTCGGTGATGCTGAGCCGTGGAAGCCAAGAACAAAATAATGGGCTTGCACTAATGTCTTATCTTTCAAGGCTTTATTTGACTGCTGCTGAGGGGCTTTTGGGTTAATATAAGATGCCACGTGGGATTGAAGACTACAATAATTGGTTTTATATCTATTTGCGCGGCGATTCATGTAACTTCTTACTCCTTTATATCGGCATGGAACAACATGACAACAAAAAGGAAATGTGGGAGGCTACACGGGTATCGCCCCTTAGAATAGTTGATAGTACTGAGTATAGCAGAGTACTAAATTTACTTAAAAGAAGTTTTTATTGCTGTGGGCATAATAATATGAGTCTACTTCGGTCGTCGTGTGGACCAACCTCGAGTATAAGTGGGAATAGCTTTACTTATATCTCCTTTGGGAACCCTAGCCCATTTGGTGTAAATCATTAGGATTCACTGAAGGTACCCCTTGGGTACTTAAGGGGCTCTCCTCCCACTTCTTTCCTTACTTTAGACTTTAGAAATACCATTCATTTGAATACACCTTTTGGATATATTTGCAAATACATCACCATCTTGGTGATACCAATAGAAGGACATAGCTAGAACTACTCGCTTGATTCCCATATTCCCCCTTCAACGCCCGGGCACAGTGCCAACAGGTGAACCAGGAATCGCAGAAACTATAGGAATGGTGGGTTCTGTAGGCGCTACATGACCACCAGCATCACCAGTAGCAGCAGAAATATTGGCACTCTCTGTCCTATCAACAAAATGTGCAGTCAACAACGCATAAAGCCTAATAATGGAATGCCAATAACCAAACGCAATGCCCCGATCAATCAAGCTCAAATCCCGCTTATTCCGCCGCAAGGAGGGGCCGGCTTAATCAATCTTGAAATTAAGAGCGCAAAAGGAAGGAGGTTGTATTTATGAAGGGTATCATGTCGTGTTAGAGATAGAGTATAGTAGAGTCAAGGATCATAAATAAGGGCGATGTTGAGAAAGGAACATAGCGTAAGTAGTCCATGGGTAAGCTTTCCAACAAGTACAGTCAATGAACAGGGAAATGATGCGGTGTTACTGCGCCATGTTGTACATGTCCAGTGTGGCATCTGATTATTCAGCGATTGCCAACCGCTTTCTGTTGCCATAGTTGTGCTCAGAATTTCATCTCCCCGATTGTGGAAGGCTGTTTTAAAATCGTAGTTTACCAGGAATCGAGTGATGAAATTGTCATTATCAATTTTGAGAGGTCCAATAATATGGAACGCAGTGTATTTGTTCAAGAGACCACGACGAAATTCGAGAGGATGTATAATTTCAGTATGTGTAAGTCCTGCAAGTCTAGAAATCACATAGACCGCTCCAACTATACTGTAGAATCCAGTGCATTCGAAGTTGTGTCGCACAAAATAGATGCAAGCGATATAGTTTACTGGAGTCCCAAAACTATAATTGGACCTGTGGCAAGGCGATATCATAAATAGAGGAATATAGAGTATAATACAGCTTGCCAGGTGAGGAAGGAGACCGCCGTTGCCAAAGCATTGTAGACCAGGAATATAGGCTTCTTCCAAAGTCCAAGAGCGATCCACTTCGATAAAAGCAAGGGTAAAACCCAGACTCCATACAAAATTACGTTATAGGCATTGATAAAATACCTGGATGACCATACGATAGAGAATAATCGACCCCAAAACGAATCCAATAGAGCGAAAGAAATATGCAAGGAACAATAATCCGACAGTTGCTGGAAGGCTCTGAACGAATAATATAACATCGTGTACAACCCCAACTGTCAAATTATAGAAAAGCATTACGCAGTCCCTAAACAACCTCGATAAAGGTCCCAAAAAGATGCTGCCTGGAGATATGTCCATTAAGGTTGCATCTGGTCTCCTTGGGATAGAACTTATGAATGGCGACCAGTTGGCGTCTCCTTGTGTTGGGAATAACAGTTCCGGTGTTGTAAGAGTCTCGGTCAGCGTCAAAGGCTCCTCTACTGGTGACCCAAATGGCCAAATCAAAGTTATCGACGATTTGATGTTATTAAACTTATAAAATATGGTGATGACGTGCATGGTGTTGTTCATTTTAGAAGGAGATGATTTCTTCCTCGGAGAAGGATGAATCCGCTAGAACTGAGTTACTTTGGACGAGTGTTATTCCTACAAAGTGTGAGACTTGAACATTCTTGCCAAGAAGTACGAGTACATAATTCCTCAGTAAACAGAAAAAGAAAAGCCTCTTACGCTGTCACATCGCCACCTTTGACGGGCCATAAGTACCAGGAATGCTTCTAAATAGTGGTATAGGCTCATCACCAAACTGAAAAGAGAGATCACGACGACAGCATAGGGACATCAATTTCGAAAATTCAGTAATTCGCAGTGCTAGATTATTCCGCAGGCAAAAGATGTACTTGCGCCGGCATTCAAGAAGGGAGAGGTGACTTCCGAATCGTTTTTCTCTGGAGTGATCTTAGGAAAAGGAAGATGGTCCTATAAAAACGAATATGCTAGGCTTCCCCAAACTTGAAGACTGAAGACGAGGCTACACGCAGATAGTGAGGATTGAGTACATAACTAGAAGAAAAAGGCAAAAGGTGGTTAAATAAGCCCCCTAAACTCACCCACAATACCAACACGCACCCCCTCCCTCTTCTTCGCCCCTCCATTCCCTCCACAACAGTCTTACACCACCCGTTTAGCCCCACCACTCGCAATCACTGCCCTCAACGCATCCCATCCACCTCCAACCAACTCCTTAAACCCCAGCAACGCCCCCACCATATGTCGGCTCCGCCTTGAAACCCATCTTACAAACATCAAGCTCTCGAGATCAAGATACCAGAAAACTGCGTAATAGCGTTCTAAGGGGAGATTTTCTAGTCTTCCGGTGAGGGAGGTGATTTAGTTCCGGGGGGGATTGAGGGAGAGGGAAGAGGAGATATCGAGGGTGGGGTTGAGGGCTAGGAGGAGAGAGGTTTTTGTATTAGATGAAGTGTGGAATTCGGGAATAGGCAAAGGGATGTGGGGTCACCGCCTGATTCTGCCTCAACATCAAGAGATCGGAGCAAACAAAACTATATCATTAACACCAAGTTCTTTTACCCAATCAATACAAATGCACAAAATGCTCGAACCATCCACATACCATAGACGCCTTACAATTCCTATCCATACGCGCCATCCCCACCACCCAATGCACTGCATAATTACACCCCAACCATATGTTATGCGAAGGGCCCCATTATAAAAACCCCTTGCTAAGACTTGTTTGCCTGCTAATACTGCTTTTCCTTTTCGGGATAACGATTCCATTCGCATCACTGCTGTCATCGCCCCACTCACTTCCTGGTTTCCAAGTGCCACTTCGTCGGACAGAGGTGTTCCCCTTCTCCATTCGAAGACCCTTCCAACCTTCAAGTTCGCGTTCGAGGCGCAGTGCCTTCTCACGTTCTTCCCGTAACTCACGTTCTGCTCGTCGAGCAGATAGCTGGTTTGTTGAATCGCTGGATTGGAGTTCATCGATTGTTTTGAGGAGCTTCTCAACCTTGTCGCGAGACCGATTGATGTCTTCTTTCAGTTGAGCGTTAGTTTTATCACGTCGCTCAATTTGTTGTTGAAGATCCTTTACTGTTCGGTCAACATTGCGTATAGATCGTTGAGATTTATTACGCTCAGTTTCCTGGGCTTCAAGTTGACTTTCAAGCTGTGAAGTGTTAACATTGTTCAGAAACGTCCTTGCTGGAATACTAACCTCTTGGACTCTTCCGTGCAAGAAACGGACATCTTGACTGGCACTCGAATATCCCTTGGTCTCAAGATCAATCAGACGAACTTGAACTTCCTTGAGTGACTTCTCCAATGCCGCCTTCTCTTTATGCAGCTGTACAGTGGTCTCTCGTTCTGCAACAATATCTTTCTGCATCTCTGAAGTCAAAGCCTCAGCCCTTCTCATCTTTCCTATGGCGGCTGCTGCAATATCTTCCTGCTGAGCAAGGTTGGACTTCAATTCCAGAAGTTCACGGTCCAAATTGGCTGCATCTCGTAGAGATGGACTATCACCCTTCGCAAGATCTTCAAGACCAGTCTTGGCCTCTTCCAAACGAGCCTCCAGGCCACGCTTTTCACGCTGAAGAATATCCCGCTCTGCAGTAACGTCATCCACCGAAGTTCTTAAGCTTCGAACCTGGGATAGGAGTGACACAATCTTTCCTTGCGCATCATTGTGAGCATTGACAGCCTCATCACGCGATGCGGAAATATCTGCCAGCGTAGATTCGAGACGTGATTTCTCCTTCGACCAAGTTGAGCTGTTGAGCACTTCATCATCCCACTTTGACCGAAGTTCGTCAAGCTCTTCACGAAGTCGCGTATTTTCTGCTTGTTTGAACAACCTCTCCTCTCGCGCAATGT
The DNA here is from genome assembly GCA_002276475.2 of Chlorociboria aeruginascens. Lineage (NCBI taxonomy): Eukaryota > Fungi > Ascomycota > Leotiomycetes > Helotiales > Chlorociboriaceae > Chlorociboria > Chlorociboria aeruginascens. Next base: position 69,413 of record NCSK02000039.1, on the reverse strand, counting down.
CGAGTTCATTCGTGAGGGTTGCAAATTCAGCTTGGTACTTCTTTCGAGTCTGTTCCATGCTTGATTCCTTATCCTCAATATCCATAGCCCTTTGGCTTCGATAATCCTCAAGCTCATGCTGCAATCGCTTCCTGGCTTGCAATGCAGCCTCAAGATCAGCCGAGACGTCTTCGAGTCTCTCCTCAAAGCTTTGATTTTGCCTTTGAAGATCCTCAATGGTAGCATCCATATTTTTGCGCTCAGACATGATCTCTGCACAGGTGTCCTCGGCTTCTTTGGCTTGCGATTTAGCAAATTGTTCACTTCTCGAAGCCTTCATCACAGCAATCTCGGCTTGCTCAAGTTTACTAAAGTATTCATCTGCACGGCTCTTGTACAACGATAGATTTGATGTGACGTCTACCAACTTTGACGATTCTGCGTCCATTCGAATCTGGAGATCTGCAAATTCCTGAAGGAGTTGTTTCCGGCTCGCAGCGTCCTGGTCGCGTTGGAGAGTAATCTCCTCTAAATCAGATCTAGCATCCCTAAGCTCGACTTCCAGGGTTGCACGTGCATGTTTAAGTGATTCGAAGTGCTGCTTGGTGTCCTTGAGATCTGCTGCAGTGTCATTGTAAATGTGGAGAATCGATCGCCGAGATTCTTCTTGATTGTTAATGAGCTCAAAAAGCTCCTCATGAGATTTCGTTTGAATGTCACGAAAGGATAGTTCACCGGTTTGAATACTTTTCTCCAGAGCAGAAACTTTCTTCGCCGAATCATCAAGCATATCATGTAATCTGCTATTTGCCTGCTCTAATTTATGCACTCGACGTTGAGAAGGGCTGTCGTCAGGCCAAAGTTCCCTTGACGGAGTAGACCGCTCGAGTTGACTCTGAAGGTGGCGATTTTGCATTTGGGTTAATTGAAGCTGGTTTTGGATCTGCTCCAGATCGGCCTTGAGATCCATACGGTTGTTAAAGCTCAAAATATCTGCAGTCCTATCAGATCGCCCAGAATCCAACGCATCTGTGTCATTACTAGGTATTCGTCGAGTTGGCGTTGAGACATTTGACCGTTGCCGGCCATTCAACTTCTCCCTAAATCGATTTGGGGATTGATTTAAGGGCCCTTGATTCGGGTTGATCTCTTCCAATTTCGGGCGGCTTGGAGATCTTTTCTCTGACGATTCTCCAAACTCATCTTCGAACCTTTTGCGTAGATCAACTAGTAGGGATTCGGCATTGGAGCGACCTGCACTCTGCACTCGGAGTTTTTGCTGCAGTTCTTCCACCATTTTGGTGAGGCTGGGAACCAAATTAGGACTCTTGGACAAACTTCGGTCACTGCCACCATCGAACTGAGGGGGTGGATATATCATGTCGGGGTCCGCCAATTTCATCAATTGAAGAATCTCTCTGTCTCTGTTGTCGATGATCGACTGAAGTTGTCTATTTTTGCTTTGCGCTTGAGAATGCAGTTGTCTCTCGTCATCAAGTTTCCGATTGGCTTCAGCAAGCTGACTTGTGAAAGTAGAAGAGTTCTTTTCGGCAGTCCTACTCGACTTCAGCTCACGAGCAACTTCGTGGGTAAGATCTTCTACGCTCAGTTGAAGCTTTTCTTTTTGCTTCTCGAGAGATGCAACTGCTAACTGTGCGTCGCCGAGTTGTTTGTTGAGTTTTTGATTCTGCTCGTCGGTCTTAGCCTTCTCCCGCTGTAGCATCAATAATTGACCACGTTGAGTCTCGCTGGCTTTAGAACCGGATCTAGCAAGCTCCAGTCCTTTCTGTTGTAGCTTGTTAAGGAGTGCACGATTATCATTCTCGGATGCCATAAGACGACTTCGAACAGTACTCAACTCCCGTTCGAGTCTTTCCTTTTGCTGGTCAACCTTCAAGCCAAAATCTCCTGACTCGACCATAATCTTATTTAATTCATCGACTTGTTGGTTCAAACGATTGCATTCGCCCTCAAAGAACTTAACACGGCTTTGCTCTGCTTCCAGATCTTTTATCAGGCTGGCTTCACGTTCCCTGGCAAGACGGGATGCACTGCGATCACCAGCAATCTCAGCCTGTCTTCTCGCCTCTTCAGCAGCAAATTTTGCTTCTCGTAATTTCCTAATCTCATTACGAGCTTCATTACGTTCTTTCTCGGCAGTAACTCGAGCTTCCATCGCACGACGTAGAGTATCTTGCTGGACATAAAGCTCTTTTTCAATAATAATCTTGGCTTCATTGACTTCTTGGAACTTCTCGCTGAGCTCTGTGTATTTGTGGTCGGAAAGAAGCTGGACATCATCCCTAGATTGGCGTTCCTTACTAAGGTCTCTTTGCACTTCGGATAATTGATGTTTGAGATCAGCAATTTGCCCCTCCAGCATTTTTCGATTCTGACCAGCCTGGGCATCTTCTGTCAGTCTCGCATCAAGAAGTGTCCTAGCATCTGCAGCCTCTTTTTCCAGGTTGGCTTTTTGTGATTTCATGGCGAACATCTCAGCCTGCACCTCGCGCAGACGGTTCACAACATTCTCTTTTTCAGAAGCCAATGATTTCTTTTCGAGATCGAATGTTCTACGTTCAGATTCATACTTTTGATTATCTGATCGAAGAATCGCTAATTCGCTTTCCTTCCTCCTTACAAGATCCTCATATCCAGTTGAGGTAGCTGAAAGCTCCGATATCTGATCCTGAACCCTGCGGTTATCATTAGTAAGATCGCGTTCTCTTAATCTTGATGCATGCAGCTCCTTTGTTGTATTGGCCAATTTGATGTCCAAATCATGATCTTCTTTGAGAAGCCTGCCCTCCAAGTCTTGAACTTTTCGGTCTTTCATGCTCATTTGGCTCTGAAGCATCTTGACCTCTTGTGACAAACGCGATTCCTCAGCAGTTCTTTCCGACTGGTTCCTAGCAAGGTCATTGAGCTGGGAATCCAGATTTGCAAGCTTGTCTGCGAGTTCCCGCTTCTCATTTTCTAGCTTCTCAATAATAAAGCCAGCTTGTTCTAGCTGAGAACGCCAATTTTCTGCTTGCTGTTCTGCCTTCTTCTTAGCCTCAAGAAGGTCGTCCAGTTGATCCTCTAGTTTTTCTTGGTCATCCAAGGCACCGGCGAGTTTATCACTGAGTTCCGCCTCCCTTAGCTGCAGTCGCTTGAAAATCTCCTCTTTATCCAATGCCAAAGAACGTTCGCTTTCAAGAGTTTGTTGTATTCTTTGCATTTCGGTATGGGTGTTGCGGCGTTCCTCGTCCAATCTTTGACGTTCAGCAGCTTCCATCCTCATTTTATCATTGAGTTTTTGAATCATTTCATCACGTTTTTTAACTTCACCTGATGTACGTGTAGCTCCAAGCAAAGGTTTCATTTTGACAAGGAGACGCCACCAAGGATTTTCACACAGATCAAGATATACTTGAAAATTGCGTTGAATTATGCGAGTAGCCTCGGCTCGATAAAGCCTCTTGTGGGCAATTCGTCGTTGTGTGAAACCTCGAGCAATTGATTGGAATCGGGACATGATCTCCCGAATCAGAGCATCGCGTTGTTCTTCCAGTTCAGCAAGAACGCCTGCCCTGAAAAAGACTTTAGTGAGGCCCACCCGAAATAAAGATTTGTCAAGTCCAAGTTTATCGAGCATGATTGTCGCTGCGCTTTGGCCTTCAAGGTATCCTTTTGGCATGTTCCGACACAGTACCTCATATCTTTGCCTAAATTCCGAGAAAGGGAGTCGATTAGGAAACCCAGTTCGAGCAATCCTAATACCTTCAAGGACACCATTACAACGCAATTGATCAAGGACGAGTGGTGCGCTCAACTGCTTCGGTCGTTTCTTGTGATTGGGAATAATACATCTCACAAAATGCGGATGGGTCGAGTGTAACTGAGCCATCAGGCTCGAAAGTTGCTCTTTATGTCGTTGGGCAACAGTACGGAAAAGACCTTTCTTAACTCGACTCCTAGTTGCCCCATTATCGTCATCAGCATCGCAGTCGGCAAAGAGAGAAGCTATATGTGTGTCGGCGGAAGAAGCCAGTAATCTCGTGATATTGTCGTTCAAGGGGTCTTTGTTCTTTTCCAGCCATCCTTCTGTAGAATATTCAACTTCTGCGGCATAATGGGTGAGCATAAAACCCTGCCCAAGCCGCGAAGGGCGGTATTTGGGAGTCTTTCGGTCCCAGAGGGCATGAAGCTTTTCTGTGAAAGACTTGTCGGTGGCCTTTGGCATCACTGAGTCTTCATCTAGGCAGGAAAAGATACCAATAGGGTTGGGAAGTTCGATGAGATCGATCGTAGGTTGAAGATCATGTCCGAAATCTATGAATTTCCATTCAATTTGCTCTCGAGCATATTCTTCCTGTTCTAGTACGAACATGTGGTGATTGAAAAACTGTTGCAACTTCTCGTTGGTATAATTGATGCATAACTGTTCGAAGCTGTTTTCTTCAAAAATTTCGAATCCCGCAATATCAAGAACTCCAATGAAATGAGAGTCGTCCAACCCCATTCCAGTTCTATCCAATTGCCGGTTGATGCGAGTGACCAAGTCACCAAAGCCTCGCTCGTAGATACCTTTGGATAACGCATCGATCGCCAGCTTAACTTGCTCTGGGGTCTGTACCTTTTCAACCCATTCCCGTCCAGCTTTGACACGGGGATGTAGAAGTCCTTGTAGGAATGGCTCCACTGGCATCCCAAGTAATTTGCATACCTTCTCCGCATGGATGTGAGCGTCAGGCGCAAGGCGAGCCTGGTCGGCAGCTCTACTTTCCTTTACAACTGTAATATTACCCAGATGAAGCACAGCAGAAACGGTGCGGAGTATTGAGACCTGCTCTTTCTCGGAAAATCCCATAATATTGAAAGCTTCAATCAACGAGTTCCATTCATCTCTATCCGAAATTCCAGAAATCGTATCATGTCCTTCTCTGGTATATGCGAAGTCCTCTACATCTAAGCCATCAAGATGAAACTCGTGCTTGATTTGTCGATCGGCTCCTTTCAGTAGCTGGTAGAAAATATGATAGTTTCTTTCGTGTGCATTCAGTCTCACTACCCGAGACTTCTCCAGTAAATACCAATCAATAAATGCCCCGGCAATAGTCCCAGCTCTTGTGAATTCAATGCGGATGAATTTACCAAAACGAGACGAATTATTGTTTCGAACTGTTTGAGCATTTCCAAAGGCTTCGAGGATAGGGTTAGCACGAAGAATTTGTTGGGAAAGGTTTGAATGCTGGATTTTGTTCTTTACTGGTGAGTCTGAATGAGCAACTGCTGCAAGGTATTGAATGACTTTCTTTGTGTTTTCCGTTTTACCGGCACCTGATTCTCCAGTAACTAGAATACTTTGGTTTTCTCCCTCTTCTACTAAATTTCGGAAAGCTTCATCTGCCATTGCGTATATGTGGGGTTTTGTCTCTTCTCGGGTTTGCCCTTTATACATGTTGATATACTCATTGGTATAAATTGGAAGGGTGCAGTACGGGTTGATCGCGACCAAGAATAATCCTGAGTACGTGTATATTAAATCCGCCTGGTATCTCATGTGAAGGTTGTGTACAACAGACGCTTCATTAAGATGTGTAAGTTCCGCCATATCGTCTGCTTTATCGAATTTCGCAGGATTAACTTTATCAACACTGTCTGTATTGGCTTGTCGTTGCTGCCAATACCGTCAGTATCTGTATAATCAACCATTTTAAGGTACTTACACTGCCATCTTCACACTGGACGAGAATCTCATTATTCTCCAATTCTTCTACAACCCAACCTTTAACAAAAGCACTATGAGGATCCTTCAACCATACATATCTTTTGCCAGAGAAGTCATTTTCCCCTTCAATCCCCTTGACAATCTCTGTGCCGCGTCGCATGTCGTCTGATTTGATGAACGAAGGCGCAAATGTGTTTGACCCAGGCACACCAGCTTTTGAACCAGATCGTTGTCGTACAGTTCCATTCTCAGTGGGGGAAACCACTACTTGTAGGGAGGAAGGTGATTGGTGAAGGTTGTGGGTATGAGGAGAACTCTGTGTTGTGGAGAATGGCGAGGATGTTACCACAGATTTAGGCCTGCCATGACCGCTCCCGGGAGCTGGTGTTGGCGAACCTATTCTTGAAAAAGGATTGTTTCTCTTCTGTGAAGGATTCGACGCCATTTTGGTATATGCTCATCGAACAGAGCTCAATTCAGAAGAAAGTTTGTATTGTCCCTGAGCAACTGTTATGCCATGGATTCCTGGCAGGTGGAATTCCAGTGGAGGGGCAAATTTGTTGAAAAAGAGAGAAAATTGGCACAACCATGCAAATCCTTACAACCACATAGGAAAGCAAGTGAATAACAAACCGATCGTGGTGGAAGATAGTGATGGTGGAGGTGACGGTGAGACCTCTTCGCGTCGTGTTGTCAAGGGTTGACCTGTGAGTGGCTGGACCAAAGAAAGTAAACAACAGCAACCAAATGAGGCTACATTTGAACCTTAGGCAGGCATACTACTTAAGCAAGCTTAATCCGATGAAATCGGCGCTAGTGAGCCGTGACAGCTTGGATCTTTTCCACGTAATACGAACGAAACTTTCATCTCCGCAAATCTATCGCGACAGCACAACGACAAGCCAAATCTTAAAACAACAAAATGAGAACAGCATCGCCTTTTAATTTGCCATTGCTTTTTTGATCTGAGAGCTTCCTTCTCACATCTTGGTCCTTATTTGTCTCTTCGTTTCCCCCTGTCCCCCCTTCTTTTGTAGAACGTTTCCTTTCTTTTCTCTCCTACAAACGGCTCGAGGCCTGCTGAAGTGAATGTGGTCTGGAGGTTCTGTTCTATGACATACTAATATTCGGCGTACCTGAAGGATAATGCGAATCACGTTCCACTTGAGCAGCGATGTCCGATTATCCTCAACAGCCGTATGGCGGCTATGGAAATCAAGACCCGAATAACCCTCCCTTCCATCAACCATATCCGAATCCATACTATCACCCAGAAATTGGCCGCGCGGCGCATGGCCAGATGGCATCGCATTACAACAACTCAATGCCATATGCATACAACCAGGTCATCTCGCCATACAATCCTGCAGGTGTGATACCTGCTCCCCTGCCTTCGTTTCCCACGTGGAACCAAGAGACTATTCCGGTACCTTCATATGCGACTCCAAACAATGGTGCACAGTATCCAGCTTATTCCAATCCATACGTACCGTTTGAGCAGCAGGGTTTCCATTCTTTTGCTCAACCTACAAGACGCGCCGATGAAGGTGAGTTGAGTGAAGGAGAATTTGATGATGCTAGTGCTTTGAAAAAGGCCTCCACTGAGTTTGGAGCCACCCAATATGGAATGAATAATGGTACAGGCTATGTGGATACAGCGCATCGTGCTATCTCGCAAAATAATAATTATAGTCCTCTACAGTCTTATCCTGCTGGTACGATCTCCCAAGTTCTCTCCCACTGTGACTAACATTTATCTTCAGGCGCTACGCATAATTATGATTACGGCCGAGACTCTCAACAAGGGAGACAGCACGGTTCAGGCTCGTACTCCCCATATGCGTCCCCCATAAACGCGGCTTCCACCGAACAATCAAAAGTAGACGTAAATTACCCAGTTCCATCCCAGCAACGATATGTCAAACCAAATGTCACAAAACCCGATTTCCAGAATTCTCTACTCAAGACTGGGCGTCCAGATAGTCCAAAATCTGGCACACAAGTTAATGGAAATCACCTGACTCAAGGTGTCGAGAATACACACCCTGGGGTTGCAAGTGGCCAATCACTGCCTGCTACAATAGATTCCTCAAAACATAACCCAGTTCTGGAGGCGCGAAAGAAGGCACAGTCAGCAATACTCGATCTCTTGCCATATAAGGTTGGCTACAAAAACTATATCGATGAGGGTATTGATGAGAGCGTGATTGGAAGTCTCTTTGACGAGCTGCAGTTATCAAGGGCATCAGAGACTGCCCATGGTGTAAGTCCTCAAAGCAATAGCGATGGTCAAAGTGTGTCAAAATCTCAACCTACCAATCTTCAAGATATCCCTGCCAAATCAAATTTGGTGTTATCGAAAGCCGATGAAATGGCCAACAATCATAAAAGGCTCGCACCTATATCCACGAAGAACGGTGGCTCAGGCCAACCATCAAATTCCCCAGCAGGGAGCTCTCCAACTGCGGTCAAATCTGCAGCAGCAACCGAGAAAGAGCGGACTCTTCAAATGAAAATGGAGGCTCTACGAAAGTCTAGAGAAGAGAGAGCACAAAAAGCCGCAGCTAAGAATAATATTAAGCCAACACCTGTTGCAGCTTTCGTGGTTGATTCTGAGACCCCAAAATCGACTACTGTTGTTTCCGTACCTGCTCCAACGCCAGACTTACCTGCAATTCAACTACAGCAACCGATTTCACCAATTCCTGAACCACGAGCAGAGCCTACATCTAAAACCCAGCCTATTCTGGTCATCCCAGGCCTTTTCTTAGGGTCGAATACACTCACCCCGCCTTCAGCTACTACTCCTTCAACCGCAATTTCCGGGCCTATACAAACAAGTCAACGAAAAAGACCCGTTGCAGCTGACTTTGATGGACCCCCCAACTCAGCAACTGCTTTCAAACGGCCTTTCGGCCAAAACCGTAACGACAAGCCCTTTGTCATTGACGTAAGTGACGAAGATTCCGAAGACGATGATGTAGCAATGGAACTAGAGTCACAAGCAGACCAAAGTTCCCCAGCTCAGTCTACCAGAAAGCTATCTGAGCATAGAGCTGCTGCTATCGAGAATCTACCTCCTTTGACTGAATTTCCTGTTCGCAAACCTTTCACTCCCCCACCAGCTTCTTCAACCATGAATACGCCTCCAATTACTTACCCCGCCAGACCTACTATCAGTCAGCCAGAAATACTTCAACGCAAAGAAAGCGAGATTGAAGAATTGAAGCGGAGAATTTTCGAGGCTGAACGAAAGAGGAAAGCACGCCAATCTTCAAGTGGTGCCCAGACTCCTCGCCAGTTTGAGAACGGTACTAACCAGGAATACAATAATGTTAATACTATCGCGAGCAAGGTCGAGGCTTCTATCCAGATGCAGAACATGATTGAAATTGCGGAGGAAAAGGTTACATCAGAACAAAACCGTCTTGCTGAAGCCCAGGCAGCTGAGCTCCAAAAGACCAAGGAAATAGAAAATGATGAAGCTGAAATAAAACGACTCCGTCGCACGAAGATTGCTTCAGATTTACCTCTTGTCGACTCGGATTTACAACGCAAAAAAACGAAGCTTGAGGAGATGCGTGCTGAGATGGCGAGGATTGAGGCTGAAGTCCAAAATGACCTAGAGCAGAAGAAGAAACTTGAAGAGGAGATGACGAGGTTGGGTGAAGAAGCCGAAGAGCAGCTCCAGGCAGAGAAAGACAAGCTCAATGATCTGACCAATGAAGCAGCCAACGGTATGTCTGACATTTTTATTGATACCCTTTACAAATTATCCTCTGGTAGTTCCGATATGTTTAACACCTCACTTTGTAGCTTCCTCATCACCTTCCATGGCTGACGTAGACCAAGCCGATCCAGCCCCTACACCAGTCAACATACAGTCAAGCCTATCTTTCATTGAAGATCCGAATCCTACAAATGAAACATCCCAAGTCGATACAGAGCAACCGGTTGACGTGCCTGGTGCGTCTGAGGTTGCCTTTGAGACTCAAACCAACAATTCTTTCCAAGCCGGGGCCCCTTCAGAAACAACACCAGCAATGGAGACCACCAGCGATGAACAGAAGGGTATTGCAGCAGATCAAGTGCTTGAGGCCGCATTACAAGAGGCTATGCGTGCCGAAGCAGATTCAGATGCCCGAACTGACAACGATGTGGACATGGAGGACTCATTTGCTCCCGAACCGAGCCAGCTCATCCTTGACCTTACTTCTAACCCTTCCGACGAAGACAATCATAGCCCGATTTATTCACCTACTCTCAGCCAGAGACAACCCGACATTCCAGAAAATGAATCTGATACGTATGAACCCCCGGATGCCACGCCATCCGTTGAGATGCCGTTAGCAGTTGACTCGCCACCCTTCAGTCCGGCACCACCTGATTCTGATATGGAATTCACGGCGGACTTCAATCCCGAGGATCAGTCAGTACTGGTGCTTGGTGAGAAAGGCGACCAGATCGGCTCAGAGGATTCGCCGCCATTCCAAAGTAGTGGGATCCCACAGCCGGCAGAAGTAACCAGCGTTCCCGTTCCTGCATCTGTCGGTTGCTGACTGTTCAGTAGACTGGTATTCGGGAGAATTCTATTGACAACCAGTTCTTTACCCCTTATGAAAGCCCTCTCGCGCACTTTCGCGCGTATCGTTTCCATCCTGAGTTTAACCAAAAGGTCAATGGTGGTCAGAAGTCACTGACTTACAGTCACAAGATTGATCCTAATAAGGAGTTATGTCGTTTTGAATTGGCAGGAGGCATTTGCAATGATAGTAGTTGTGAATTGCAGCATTTTAGAAATATGGGTATTCCTGGTGCGTCGGTTATGAACCAGCACAATCTAAGCCCTACTTGAAGCTATATACATCCTTCGGCTGACTTGTTCTTCAACAGATGATGTTGTTCTTACAGCCCTTGGATCACCGGACGAATTTTCCGGAGAACAAAAGGAAAGATTTGTTGAAGGTTTGAGAGAAGTTCTTACCAATTTACGACGCAGGAAGGTCAAAGATTTTGATGCCATTGCTGCGGAAATTGTTGCTCATCGCAGCAAATTCCTCGGCGATAAATCCAAAATTCTGGTGCTCGAGGGCACGACCATCTAAACAAACGACTTACATTCCACAGCGCCTCCTTGTAAAAACAACAATCCTCGCCACATTTCCTACAAGAATTGTTTCTATGATACCAAACTTATTCTTCTTTGTTACCGATGCCACTCCCACCTTCGGACTACTTCTTCGTTCTTTCTACTACATTTGGTAATTTAGGGCTGCATTGCATGGAGGGTTTTGCATGGACACTGGTGTTGGTGGCTTGACCTACAATACCCTGTCGACTGGCTTGAGAAGATGGGAGAGTAGATAGTTAGTCCCGTGGGAATAATTCGCGAGCGAGACCACATAATATGATAATTCTTCCTATCAGCCTTGTGTTCCTGATGTTCATCTGTCTGGGGTATCCCCGTGCTCACACGCCCGCGGGGAATGTGGGTGTAGCCCTGACCCACCCCGCCATCCCGAAACCCAGCCTTGAAATCACGACATTGACACCACCTCTCTCACCATCCTCCCTTCGTCTTCCCAGCCAACGAGATGCCGGGCTCCTCATCGTCACCCGCCGGAAAGCCTCATCTACAGGGTTTATATGCCGCTGGCTCGCATGTAGATAAGCGATGTGGTCGCTCTCTCTCTCTCTCGCTCTCTCTCTCGCTCTCTCTCTCTTGTAGATATCAAGTCTTTGGACTCGGACATGGGAGTGGGCATATTTCTACCTGCCCAAGCTAGCAGGCTGTTGTCCAACAATTGATTGCCCGCTGTCTTGGAATATGGCCCTCCTCACTTCACCGCCCGAGAATGAGAAAGCCGCGGTCCAGAACCCGAATCCGAATCTGGAGAGTCTTGATGGCAGGGTGAGCCCTGATGATGAGTTAGGGACTGAGGGAGTTAAAGAGAAGGCTTTGATTCGGAAGCTGGATTGGATGTTGTTGCCGCCTCTGACGTTGTTGTATTTGCTGTCGTTTTTGGACAGGAGCAATAGTGTGTCTTTCTCTGCGTCTCGAATTTTCTTTTGCTTGCGAGGAAGCGGAGGAGGGGATGAGGCTGGGCGGCTGGATACTAATGGAATATAGTTGGAAATGCGAAATTAGACGGTCTGGACACCGATTTACATATTACTGGCAATCAGTATCTACTCACCCTGACGATTTATTTCATTGGCTATGTGAGTATATCTTCAGGACGGATCAATACTAAGATTCTCAGACGTTAAACTAGAAAGAATAAAAACTAAAGAAGCACAAGGTCCTCTTCGAAGTTCCCTGCAATATCATTCTCAAAAAAACCACGCCCCAATTCTGGCTTCCAACATTAATGCTATTATGGGGGACTGTCGCCACATTGATGGGCGTCTCACAGAATTATGCCGGATTCCTAGCAGCGAGATTCTTCCTCGGTGTTACTGAAAGCGGCCTTTTCCCAGGCGTTGTATTCTATCTATCGATGTGGTACAAGAGAACGGAAACACATTATCGTGTCGCGCTGTTTTTTTCTGCTGCATCTTGTGCTGGTGCATTTGGAGGGATCTTAGCTTATGGAATTGGGTTTATGAAGGGAGTGGGGGGGTTGAATGGATGGAGATGGATTTTCATCTTAGTATATTTCCCCCTATTTGTACATCGAAGCGAAGTCAAAATTCTAACAAAACATCCAGGAGGGGCTCCTCACAGTCGTGGTAGCCATCGGCTCCTACTTCTTCATCCACAACTACCCGTCAACCGCCAAATTCCTCACAGATCCCGAACGAGCGCTGATCCAACACCGTCTCACCCTCGATTCCGACGCTACATATGATGAGCACTTCCAGTGGTCCAACGTCCGCGCCTGTTTTAAAGACTACAGATGCTGGCTGTACGGCCTAGGATTTCACACCATGTCTCTCCCTCTCTACACGCTTTCCCTCTTCTTCCCTACCATCATCGCCTCTCTCGGTTACACAGCCGCAACCGCCCAACTCCTGACTGTGCCTCCTTACGCATTCGCGACGATACTCACGATCGTCGTGGCCATCGCTTCAGAAAGGACGCACCGTCGGGCGCCGTTTGTAATAGCTTCCTCGTCCTTCGCTATAATCGGCTATATCATTCTCCTTGCCGCCCCTCCCTCCCGCCCAGGCGTCTCCTACCTCGGGACCTTCTTCGCAGCCGGCGGCATTTACCCCAGCTGCGCCATCGTGCTCTCCTGGCCGACTGCCAATGTCGCCTGCCAGACGAAGCGCGCAACAGCTACCGCCTTGACAATCACGGTCGGCAACCTGGGAGCGGTGCTAGGAACTCAATTATACAGACCGGACACCAGTCCGCGCTGGTTTTTGGGCCATGGAATGGCGGTCGCGTATTTAGGCTGTAACATCATTGTGATGTTAGTCTTGTGGGCTTGTCTGAATAGGGAGAATAGGATTAAGAGGAGGAGGCTGGAGAGTGGAGAAAAGGCGGAGGGCGAAATCAAAAATGATGCGGACGCTCGGTGGTTGTTCCAGACTTAGGTTTTGCTTGTAGTCGGAGGTTTTAAGCACTACCTCTAGGTTCTTTGTCACCTAAAACTTTTAGCCTCTAAGTAGGATTAGAGACCTGTTATGTGGATCTCCTCATGTGTAGGAGAGAGCTTCAAATTTCCGCAGCTGCGAGCTATCTAGATGTCATAGAATAATGTCCTAACTGATCTGATCATCAAAGTCTCCCGGGTGAAGAACTAGGAGCCGAATATAGTTAGTCTGAGGGCTGAGTAGAAAGTAAAGCATTTCTTAATGAATCGGGAGGCTTGTGCAGTAACTCGAGGTCTAGCACTGAGGTAATCACAGATACAGCAAGAAGCAGGCAAACATTCAAGCTCCTAATAGCATTCGAGTTCTCAGTAAGAGTTACACAAAGATCGCTAAAAATCCCGCTCTTCAGGGGAAGCATATTGCTTTTTGTCTAATTATTATAAATTAGAATATTTGGATGTTAAGCTCGATTGAGCCATGGCTTGTTGTTAGCGCTGAGGAAGCATTATAAGGGCCCTCAAAGTGGACAATAGAAATCCTGAAGCCAGAATTTGCCATCGACCAGCCGCTTCTGTCACTTTGTTTTTGTCTTACACCACAGCTTGAATCGAGTAGGCTTAGTAAGCGGGTTGTGGTTTACATTTTTGAAGCGTAGGCTCCAAGATTATTTACATACAACTCCTCCGCCAACAAGCTCTATCTTCTCGCAGCCGCTGTACTTGTCGCAGCCGCTGTCGTACTCGAGCCCGTGGGTTTCGCCACCACAGCCTGAACGACCTGTCCCACCGCATTAAACACAATATTAACCACCGCATTCAGCGGCGAATACGAATATGTCTTCTGCACAAATCCATTTACCAACTGCTGCGCCGTCCCAGTCTCCGTCATATTATCCAAATAATTCCCCACTATCGTACTCACACTTCCGATTTCCTGCACAATGTTCCCAAGATTATCGATTATGAAGTTGAGCGTTTGCCCGTTTTGGGTGATGGAGCCTAGGAGACCATCGACGGCGCCGACGACGTCGTCCACGAGACTAGTCACGTTGTTCAGAGCGGTGATGAGGAGAGGATTTAGATCAAGGGATGAAAACACGCGGTTTACGATATCAACGAGATGGCCGAGACGGACTTGAAGGCTGTCGGGCAGTCAGTTATATTCCGTTTCAGGGAAAGATAGGGTGCTATACTCAAGCTCGACATCAACGTCCGCAATGGTAATGTTGATCTTCTGAACCGAGGCCTGGATGCCAGCATTTATTGTAACGAGACTAGCAACAGTTGCCGCAAGATTGATGTCCGCTTGCAAATTATCGACATCGAGTTCTATCCTACCTACAGATAGATTTGCGTTGAGTAAAACATCCGGAGGGCCTGTGAGATTGGAAACTGTGAAACTGCTCGTGGTGGTTACACTTCCAGTGGTGCTAGCAGATACAGAAGTAGCTGTTATAATTGGGGTTGTTACTGGTGCAGAAGTTGCTGTCACAGCAGTCGAGGAGGCAGTAGTTTGAGCGACAGCAAGGCCTTGTGTGAGTAGAAAGAGGTTGGTGAAGAGCTGTAAAAGTGCTCTTTGGAGAACCATTTTCGCGATGAGTACGGGAAACAAATGTCAGGTAAGTCACAAGCTACCAAGACCTATAGGACTTGCTCTGCGATAGCCCTTTTTCTTCATGGCGGTTCTTGCCCCTAATATCAGTTTCCAAGGCATAGCCTAAGCGATGGTAAGTTATGCAGGGGAAGTTCATGCCGTTTCTAATTTCCCCATCATTCAAAAACCTGGATTTTGATCGGGGACTTCTTTTCGGAAGACCCTTGATTGGCCCGGTGGCGGACAAGTTAATCCTAATCCAGCCCTATAAAATATGGCAATATATGTGCCGATTGGCTATGCTGCAGAAAGCATGAATAAACCCTTTGATATCCTTGTTCGTTCCTGCATAAGAGCTGCAATATGTCACATTTACCAGCCCATTGGAATGAAACGTGGGCGATGCAGGAAATGGAACGGGTCCTCTATCTTAACATTATCTCTACCTTCCATATCTTCTCTATCTCTAAAGTGAGAAGTTCCTGTCCCTCTTAATTTGTCGTCCAAACTTCGACAACCACTCCATTATGATTTCTTCACTTCCTCAAACTCTCATTCTCTTCGTCTTCATCACCTTTATCTACGCCCAAACCTCCACAAATGGTGGTTATGTTGGCTACAACCTCTCCGTTGAAGGCGACCCAGACTCAGCAATCTACGAAACGGCAGATACCACCACCAATGCCACCATCAGCAGTCCCGACGTCTTTCTGAATGCTTCAGTTTATGTCGGCGAAATCGACATTCTCGTCTCTAACCTTACCGCTAAAGTCAATCTCGATGTCCAAGTCCTCGAACTCCTCAATTTCAATGCCGGAGTGGACGTCTCCATCGATCGCGTAACCCTCACCATTCAGAATATATCAGCTCATGTCCTCCTTGAAGCGCGTCTTGAAAATGTCGTTATTATGATCGATGATGTACTGAGCTCCCTCGATTTAAACCCCATCCTTGCAACCCTCGGCCAAGACCTAAGCCAAATCGTCAATACAACTGTCGGCGACACCAGTTCCTCCCTCACAGTCCGCTCCTTCGATCTCGAAAACAATATACTTTATTCCGTCAACGACTATTCCGGTAACACACATACGAATCGCATTTTAAGCCAAAGCGGCACAATCATAGATCAACAGTTAGATAATGATAGCCATATCTCCAGTTTTAAAGTTGTGGGCACCTACGACCGGGATATGAGATTTGATGGGCATAATGTTACGGTTGAGAAGGGCGGCGTGGAATTAAGAGAGCTGGGATATGTGTATAACCCGTTTCCGGGACTGAGTGTCGTGAGCCGGATCTTTTTGGATGGGGAGAAGGTTGTCGAGACGAGAGTTTTAAGTGAGAGTGGAGCTGGTGGAACTAGTTCGATTGGGGGAGAATTGTGAGTGTAGAGCTTTTTGAAATAAATCATGAATCTTGTGAAACGATTGTCATCCAATATAAAGTCGGCTTGTTCATATGCCTTCCTGACCTCAACAGATATCACTCTTTCATGATGCCGCCAGTCAATCTTGTTCTATTTTGGAGCATCTATAAATTATATTTTACAGCTGACCTTGATATTATCAAGCATAAACATATTGAAGCACAATTATTTGCTGGAATTTATCAGTGTGCAGTATATTTTCCCTTATTGGTGTTTCATCTCCATTCGCTTGAATCAAGAGTTCTAGATATAGACTTGGAAAGTGTACTCCCAAACATTTAGAGCAATGCTCTGCCGAAGATTTGTGATGGTGACGCGGTTTGAATTTTAGGGAATGGGGCGTATCTTTCAATCAGGTAAACCATATCCCCCAAAGCCCTGGTCAAAAATCAGTCGACATCCATCTAAGGCATACCTTTGTCTAACTGCAGTCCCCTTCTCTCGGTGATTTACCGAGTAGATAACATTATATATAATAAATGCTATCCAATCGATTCATGCTTCGGTTCATCTAGCTCGCTATCTTTGAGGTAAGTGGGTGTAAACATTGTTATGAATCTCATTATAATCACATCTCCAATCCGCGATTTCCATCTTCTTGTGGGCGTAAAAAGCACCCGCATCGAAAATAAGAACCTCCCCGCCATTTTTCGTAGTCCCAATATTTCCTTCCCACAAATCACCATGGATTCAACTCGGCTTGACAGTATGCCGACTAGGCGCGGGATAACGCGAGTCAGGATTCTCTGCTCCGCGACGTAGAACTCCTTCTAGTACGCATTCAGCTCGACATCCAGATCCATGACATGGCTCAACAGCGTGCTGCGTGCTGAAGAATACCGTCTAGCTACTTTCCTACGCTACGGCTTGGGATGTCTGTCCTTGACAGGTCGTGACTTGGAGCCCAAACTTCACTATCGGTGACACGCTATCTCTATGCAGTGTCGCCAGCTTCTTGCATGGCTGTTCAAAAATATGTCGTTTCTTCACTGCCCTCGTTGAAACTGCCCCAGGCGTGAGGCTTCAGCGCGAAATTCGCCATCGTGTTATAGATCCATCATCAGATGGCCTCGCTCACCCACGGCGCATTTGAGGAAATAAGCAGTGGGACGACGGGACTTGATAACGCGACTTTGGCTGTCTTGGTCCATGATGAGGTGCCGAAGTTGCAGAGAATGCTTTCGGGCACTTGGAAGTTCCCTTTGGCATGTTCCATGTTGGATGAATTGAGGTCTTCAAGGGCACGTATAGAGATTTCGACCGAGGTTGAAAGATGTTGAGTGAAAATAGAGCAGAATAGGCTAAGAAATGAGGTTTGGAATAATTAATACCTACCTTGAAGTCCAGGCCTACGAGTGGGGTTTTGGTTTTGTGTTGGAGATGTTGGATGGGCTACAGGTCGAGATCAAGTGGCCAAGTATTTAAAGGAAACTATCTATGTAATATATATTGATATTTGCTCAGAATAAATTTCACATCTAACCTGAGCCTATAACTTACAAATTGTTAGATCATAGGTGATATATAAAATATATATGAACCAATTTCGGCCCCGTAATAATGATATAGAACAGATCAACGTCAACAAATAACCTCACAGTATTTTCCCACGCCTACATTCCTCCATCACGACCTTCCCTATTCACAAGAATTAGCGTCTAAGGACTCGCCTTCTTTCTCGCTCATCGTGAAGCATCCATTCGCTCAAGTGACGAACATGTGTTTTCTATCCCGTCCCTTAGCCGGCATAGCCACCACAATTAGCTATACAGCGTCTCTTAATTATACCACAACTCCATTATGAGCCTCTATCATGAAGCGTTTCCTTGTTGTCATCGCTCAAGCTTCTCTGGGTTCAAAGATGCCATCAGAACTTTCTTATAACCTCAATCAAATCGACTCATGAGCCAATATGGCGATCCACCGCAGTGATTTCTTAACCCTCGCAGTTGCGCTGGGCATGCTTGCGTGGGGTACTGATGCTGCCGCATCAGTTTCCGAGGATAGCTCTGGCAACAATTCAAAACTCATCTGTTCTCCAACGAAATGGTATAATATATTGATATTTTTCGTAACAAATTAGTATGTCTTCAAACAAACTCAGTACAACCCCTATACGTCTCCTTCGCTGACATCAATAGTGCTATACATGCCGCGACCGTGAGGTCGCTTCCAGGAGAAAGTGGTCATGCTTCTACGGCGTATAAAGTGTGTTGCCTCCTGGTCCCTTACGCAGGAGTCCGTCGGGGCTTGAATGTATTTCTGCGAGCTAGTTCCCTATCAGACAACGCCCTCCACTGCGCGACTCGCGCCAATGCATTGTGCATGGTGGTTCGGTCAAAGGAATGGAGACCTTTGCCTGGAGACATAGTTCAGGGTTGTGACTTTACTGTCAAGGAAGCGGAAGCAGCCGAATCCAAAACGAGAACAGACTCGTCTCCCGAGGACTTAGAAAAGGGTGTAACAATTGAGAGTACCACTACAGTCGAGAACCAGGGACGAAACGTTTCCTGGGATGTTAAGGCACCCTACGAATATAATGGCCCTTCAACTTGGTATGCAAAGATGGGGGATTTTATGTTGCGATCATATCGATTTCGCTCTATGCCGCTCGAAGATCAAGTTGTCTCGCGAGAAGATATTGAAGTGCATGGAGTGTGCAGACTTCCTCTAGGCTACTCCCTGTGCTTTATACCACCACATATGGACGTTATTCCCCGCGGAAGTCCCACCGATAAAGTACTGATCTCTTCACAATTCAGCGCCATGCAGGTTCTTTGGTCGATTGCGCAGACCTGTGTCGGTTCCTACACTCTGTATCAGGCTCGGGGCTCACAATTGGAACGATATGGTTATGCTGCTTTTGGATTGACGGTCATTCCATACATAATTGCCTCGATGATCAATCTCTTTGCTAGCTTGGTTACAAGACAATACGATTATGTTTTTCTTGTCCATTCGGAAATCATGGACGAGGCGGTCGCGCGAGGCGGTTGTGTGGATGGGGTTGTTGGTACGATATGCCCTCCATCAGATCATGAGGAGACTTTGGGAGAGAGTGGAAAACTCGGCACTGCGGCTTTTGAAATCAAAAGTTCTGACGATCCGGAGGGGGGTCTGATATGTCAAAGAATTGATATACCTCCCCCTTCACCCACAAACTTAGAAACAATATTCACCATTACACTACCTAAACCCAGCACCGACACCTCGCCATCTAGCGTCAAAAGATGGGTGGTCATCTGGAAACGGTTCACAAAGCATATTAACAATGTCTTCAACAAACCACCCTCTAAACAGCATAAGAAAACCCGCAAAACACGCAAAGATACGACAGCTCCAGAGCCGACCATACGAGTTCCTTCCCATGGGCCCTACCGCCGTTTACCGCCCAGACTCGTGGAGCCTATATTCTACCTAGTGTCAATCCTGCTCCTTCTAGCAAGCGTGGCAGCTCCATACATCATCATCGACGTCTTGACCGGATGGCAAATCCGACAAGCCACTGATATCCAATCAACATTCACCACGCATTGGTTGTTCCTTGGACAGATATTTGGCTTGAGCATCGCAGAGTTCGAGAGGCACACCAAGCCTTCCGCTTGGATAGTCGTTGTCTTTTTTGCTCTTATATTTTACAGCTGGGCGGCTATTGGAGGTGGTGTCGTGGTAGCGCAAGAGATGATTGAATTTGGGACCTGTTCGAGCTTATGATATAAGCATTTACTTTCATCGAGGGGATCAAGTTACTTCATAACGGGGCCATGACCCCATCACGCGTATCCTCCATCCCTAGTAGTAGACTATCATCCGAACTCAGAAGAATTGTTCAAAGATCCTAAGGTAGTCATTCAATCCTAACCCGTAGCTAGAATATGAATCCGGATCATTCAACACATAGCCCGTGCATTTCTCGCAGTCTTATTAGAATATGTCCGATTCATTTTTTAACTTTGACTTGATTGGCGGCATTGTCCCGCACATTCTTGGCGCAAATATATTCCAATTATAAACTTACTTGATAGATAGAAATGACATTCTCTTTACTCACCATTACTTCTCTGGAATCTGAGCATCACCAACCAGCTCTCTCCCTCTTCCTCTCCGTTCCCTCCCCAGCTTCATTCTCTTCAACCTCATCAAAATTATGGATAATTCCTTTTCTCTCTCTCAAAATGTTCGAGCAACCTCCAAATATTAATGAAGTCGTATACTGGAGTCATTAGTAAATAAGTCTTCATCACAGAAACCAATTCGAAACATTAGGAATTAATTAAGTAAATTAGCCGTCTGTGTATTCTTTCAACAAGCATGTGACTTTCTTTCTCTTCTCTCCCCTCCTCTGCCCCTCAACTCGGTCCTTTTCAAAAGCAGTAGATATCCATATCCATCTCTAAGTAAGATGTACTTCATGCACGCGCGAAAACCAAAAGTAACAACACAAATTTTGTACAAGAAAATATCACCCTCCCTCCCCTCTAGCACTCCAAATCCAATCTTCCATCTATGCTCTGCTAGGGTCTTTCTGACAAAATAAATATTCTCGAATGAGATCCGATCAGCTAATTAATCAAGGAGCTTGAAAATCTTTCTCAAAGCCTGGAATTTCTTCTTCTTCTTTGGAGTATCAAGATCGACGGTATCGAGATCAACGGTCGTCAAACCCGTGGCTGTAAATCTTCTCGCCAATAGATCGGGTCTTGCATTTGCTTTTGTACCATTTGTTGATGAGTCGGCTGCATTAACCCCATCTGAAGTGATTGGTCTTTCGTCCTTACTAGTTAATACCTGTGGAGGTGTTTCCTGGGCCGGTAGTGGCCATGACGAACTATTTTCTCTACTGAGTGGGTTCCTCTTTTGAAGTTTTGGTGAGCGGGGTTGTGCGCTATTAGATTCTTGTCGCCTCATAGCGTGAAGTTCACTTTGACTTCGCTCAAGTGGAGTATCACGACGAGCAGCACTTTCGATATCTGCTTTGCGGACTTTGGAGGAAGGATCGGCTTTTCTACGGCCTAGAATTGACATGAAGCTTCGTTTTCGAGTATGGTTCGGTCGATTTGAGATTGCTGTCGGCGAAGTAGGAGAGGCGATTGTACCACGACCCGAGCCCGAACGACGAAGTGATCCTGAAGCAACCGTTGTACCTTGTACTACATTTGCAGGGTTTCCGTTCTGGCTGGCTTGGGGTACTACAGCGGGAGGCTTTTCATCATCGCTATCTGGAAGATCAGAAGAGTCGCCGTCTGCTGTGCCAACTAGTCGAGGAATGGCTCTGACAGGTGCATTGTTTCGAATTGATCCATTCATTCCAGTCGATCTTGGAATAGATTCATCCTCATCGCTGGAGTCTACGAATCGACTTCGGAACGTAGGACGTTCCTCGTCTTCATCACTGGAATCAGCAAATCTGCTCATTCGTTGAGGTCTAGACTTAGGCGTAGCCTTGGAAGAACTTGATCGGCCAAAGCCAAATCGACGAGGCGATTTATCCCCTGCAGGGGTTTTAGGAATACGCATGGAAGGAGTGGAAGAAGAACCTCGCATTGAGGCCTTCATATTGGTGCTGGACATAGAAGAATCTTGACTGAAAGGACGGCGGAATGTTGAACTCGTAGGCGACAGTGGTCGAATACTAAATCGGCCTGAGCTCATAGGTGATTGTTGTCGCCCACTTGAGAGTGGTTCGTCACGTCCTCGCATCGAGCGTCGAAAGTTGATACCCTCATTTGACGGTCTAGCACGTTTGAAACTGCTATCACTGTCTCCTGAGCCTCTACGGCGAAGTGGTGGCTGTGTCAATTTGGTGCTTGCAGTTAACGATGCAGTAGCTGCAGAACTGGCGGACATATTTCTCATGTGATTAGTGACAACAGGACTTGTTCTGATCTCTGGTGAAGGCAGAGACACTGGGCGATTCTTTTGCACAGATTGCATTGACTGAAGTGTTGTAGGAGCTTCACGTAGTGAACGACGCCCAGATTCCGAGATTCTCATCGACTTCCGCATATGTGTTTCATGTGGAGGATTTGGAGGGGGAGAGCGCATCGAAGTGCGCATGACCGGTGCACCATCAGGGCCAGTTTTAGCACCCGGCTGAATGATGTGTGGCCGTCCATTCGTAGTTCGAGTTTGCAGAGCAACTTGCATAGTAGTTGCTTTCTTCTTTTTCTTCGGTTTAGGAGCAGGTGCCACTACAATCTCCATTTCTTCAGAGTCTGCCTCTTCTGCCTCTTCCCTAGCTTCAAGTTCTAATTGTCGCTTCCTTTCGACCGAAAGACTGCTCCAATATTCCTGGGCTTTGTCCCAGCCTTCCTCTAGACCTGGCTCGCTAGATTTCCTTGATAATTGACTCTTCCTGTAAGCTCTTTCCTTCGTTGATCGAATAGTTGGGCTATCAGGCGGTGTCGATATGGCCAGGCCGGGGATTTCTGCCACAACTGGACTTTCGACCACGGCATCTAAAGACATGAAACCGTCACCCTCTGGCTCTGAGATCTCTTCAGCCGCATCACTATAGATGCTTTCTTGATCTGAATCCTCATTTTCCTCGATGATAGGAGCAGAAATTGGACTCTCAACTATGGAATTGTCTAGTACTGACGATACAGGCATAATCGACTGCGATAGAGGCTCTGCGATTTCTGCTATGGCGGGAGACGTATCCGCGGTTTGGTGTATAACTACAGATTGAGCATTGTCCCGGGTTTGACTTACAGCTGAATCTGAGGTAGAACTGGGTTGTGGAAATCCACCTGGCATATCGGGCCATTCTCGTCTCGCATCCGTTTCCTCGAGAGTTGGAGTTGGCTGCAAAATGGCAATTTCAGGGAGGCCATTAGTCGTCCGATCACTGCTCTGCTCATCAGTCAAAGTTGCCTCCGTGACAGGTCTGGCATCAAGTCCACTCTCATCCTGACTTTCCAGACTGCTATCGGTGTCCATATAATCCCCATTCCCTTCAACTGATAAAACCTGTGGAGGCAATGGCTCGCGCGATTTGGAGATATTCGCAGCATTTTTAGATGCGGAATCTAGAGCAATGATCGCACCTACGGCATGATCATTTGATTGACCGAAAGGATACTCAGCTACCTCACTAGCAGGAGTAGTGAAAGGCGGGGATTGTGCAGATTGTTGGGGTTCCGCCGGGCGAACTAAGGGACGATCTTCCACATCATAAGGAATCTTCTTCTCTCGTACGCTGCCAAAAGAAGGCAGAGCTGGCCGAGGCTGCATAATCTCATCGTCTTCTTCATCCATTGAGAAGATTTCCTTTTTCTTTCCGCGAGCTAGATTGAACCATGCTCTCTTTGGATTTGGGGGCGGAGGAGACGGCGGCGATATAATAGCAGTGGTATCATCATCGAAACTAACTCGGACCGACTTCTTTCTTGGTATCAAATGATCTTCAGAAGGAGCACTAGATGCGTTAGACATCTCACTCAGACTGAGCCGATGTGCAGCATTAGGAGGTCCAGATAGATCCTCGCTAGGTGACGAGCCTCTTGGAGAATTTGAATGCTTCAAAGCCGATTTTCGAGGGGACACCGACCTCGGAGGTGGTTGATGTCTCACAATGAGATTATCGGGAGTGGTTGCAGCCGCAAAGTGTGCATTCCGAGCTGGGCTAAGAGATTGCACCCTTCCGCCTCGAATACTGCCCGAACTGGTAAGTCCTTCTGCGGGAGTCGGCGCTGGTTGACTTGAGGATCTACTTTGTTGCCGCTCTTGTGCGAATGCCGCAGATGCTAGAGCCTGACCTTGCCCATGGCCTCTTCCAGCCACAGATTTAGATAGAGGAGATGGGGATGTAGGTCGAGCCTTTAACACCGCAATGCTATTAACGCTTCCACCGTTTGGAGAATTATCTTCCTCTTCCTCACGTTGCCGGTCCTCTCGCACAATCGAGGGCTTCTTAGCCAAGAGAGCTCCTGCCCTTGTATTGGATTTCTGAGGCCGAGATGGATAATCGCTGTCATTGTCCGATGAATTTGGCACATAGGAAGCTTCACTCTCCGATTCGCTGATATCCGTCTTCTTCTTCTTCTTTTTCTTCGGGACCGTAGTTGTAGGTTCCTCCATAGATGTCATGATGGGAGCCGATGCTGGAGCGCGTATCGGTCGTGCTGCGGGTTCGATAGTTTGTGCTCTGTCTTCTTCCATAGCATCAATTGCAGTCCCTCGGGGTCTCCCTCCTACCGTTCCTCCCGAAAGATGGGTTCCTTGAGCTTGATGTGGCGCAATTCTCTTCTTCTTTTTAACTGATTTGTTAGCAGCATCTTGAATCTGCTGTTCAATAGCTAGAAGGTCTGCAGCAGGTAAGAAACTTCGAGTGTTAGGATCGTAAACCAATTTTTGATTTGTTGGCGAAGTAATTCTCGATAATGTCCTTTGTCGCGATGGATATGTTAGCCGAGTCTGTCCGACAGGAGAAGTCGGCCTAGAATTCGTAGGGTAAGAGAAATTAACGGACCCTCTGCTCCCTGGCCGCTCTATACCTGTTAGCTCCGAAACACTCGATAAGCTTGACATCCTGGCTCTCCCCGGGGGCACCGCTGAAGATATTGCAGGTCCTAAGCTAGATCCACGGCCATTGCCCTTGCTAGGAGGGGGAGATGATATTCGCAAAGCCGGTGCTTCCATACTCGCTGCTCGCCGCGGCGCTTTCGTGGGGTGTGCCGTTTTCATGCTCTCCGGGATTACAGGAACTGGAGGTGCATCAACTGCGCTGGGTACTGGCGTGGACGGTGATGGATCGCGAAAGGTTCTCTCTGACATGGAACCAGAGCTTCCTCTTCTTTGTAGCGTAGGCCGACTGTCAACAGATCCAGCCACCGAACTCCCCATAGAAGATGTTGAGCCCGATCTTTTGAGAGTCCTCTTCGTTTGTACGTCTGCCACGGACGTAGGAGTTGTCGGTCTGGCCTTCAATGCCGCTGCCGCTGCAGCCGAGGAGAGCGACGCATTTGAGCTCCGGTGGTGTAGGAAGGCCGAAGTTGCAGCCGTTGTCGCTGCGGCACTGACATTGGAAACATTGAGGGCCTATCAATATGATGTGTTAGGAGGTGGTTCATAGATACGACGGCTACTATGCGCAGTAGTACAAACAAAGATTTTGCAACGCATGCGCCGACGTGGAAACGACAGGAAGGGGAATCCAAACATACCGGATTTGAAGCTCTTCTCCTTCTGCTTCCAAACATGTCGACTGCTCGGCCTGAAGCCTGTCTACCTCTGCCAACTAAGGGCTGATGAGGACTTTATTGCATTGAGAAGACGTCGCGCAGAGGTCTGTGATGACGAAGGCGCAGTTTGGAGGAACCGAATGCTGGGATCTAGGCGCGTCCCGTGTTCTCTGTGGCTGACAGCAAAACAGGAGAGGATTGACCTCGGGAATTCGAGCATCAACGAATCACCAAGCACTCTGCGTTGCGTCCACGGAAAATTAATAGATTAAGAGAGATGGAATCGAGGCTGTTGATGCAGATAAGTCAACAAACCTTGAAGGAGGTACTGGCTGGATATTGATTGTTGCCATGACGCGGATTACCAGCATGAACAAGCGTTTTACCCATCACCCCATAATCTAGAAATGCTCTGCCGGACTCCAACTATTCACGGTCTAGCCTTGACCATCACCATCATCCAATGATCGCCGGGGACAGCGGTAGCTTCTGCGGTAATTGGACTATTCGAAGCCAAGCCACCAGTCTTCTACACAAGGATTCAGACTCTGATGCGCTGTTTCCATGTGTCTATGCCCAAAGGAGTTGGAGCATGATTCACAGCCACGATTTTTGAGATTTGATATTGGGGATCTCGATGACGTTGTTCTGCATTTGCATTTGCATTTGCATTTGCATTTGCATACACGACCGATTCTGGAAGGCTTTTATTACGAATTTTCCTGTTATCCAGATCCTTTGATCGGCAGACATAAAGCTATGGTACATACAATACAGTAGGCATAGCACCCTGGCGAACATACACGTGTGTGACTTTTGCTCCCAGTTCTTGTGAAGACGAGGAATATATACAGAACCTCCTATGGCAGATAGATGTCACGTGAATTTGGATATTTCAATTGCCGAGGATCTGGCAAATCCAATCAACTTCAATCAACCAGGTGAACCTTATGGTTATACGAACTCTAACCTTTGACAGAGGGTCCTAAAAGAGAATATCCCATATCCTCCCAAAGACTGCTATCCATCACCAGCACAACTAACTCCCCCCATTAACGCAAAATGTCTAGATTAGCACCTCTTCCCCTGCCCCAAGGAATCACAGCGACCTACCTCAATTCGCACGACCTAACCTACCACCTCCTACAATCCGGTACCCCCAGGAAATCACCCCTCGTTCTGCTCCTCCATGGCTTCCCCGAGCTCGCGTACTCATGGCGCAAAGTCATGCCCTCAATTGCCTCGCAAGGTTACTACGTCGTAGCGTACGATCAACGCGGCTACGGCCGCACAAGTGGGTGGGACAATAGGGAATACTCCTCCGTCGATCTCAAGAGTTTTACCTTTACGAATTTGGTGAGAGATGCAGTGGTTTTGGTTAATGCGTTAGGGTATCGGGAGGTAGCTTGTGTAATTGGGCATGATTTCGGGGGTTTGGCTGCTTCGATGTGTGCGTTGATGCGGCCAGATATCTTTAAATCGTACTCTCTTTTTCCTTCCCACTTTCGTCCCATTACTAACGTCAACTAGCACAATAATAATGTCCCACCCATTCAAAGGCTCTCCTAGTCTCCCTTTCGACATCCTATCCCCCACCTACAAACCCCCTCCAAAATACAACCTCGTAAAACATCTCGCTGCCCTCTCTCCACCCCGTAAACACTACCGAGACTATTACTCTACCCCATCTGCCGCCCGCGAAATGGACTATCCACCAGAATCACTCTCTGATTTCTTACGCGGTTATTTCCACCTCAAGTCCGCGGATTGGGACGGTAATCATCCCGCCCCTCTCAAAGAATGGAACGCAGAACAACTCTCCCTCCTCCCACATTACTACGTCATGCCCCTCCACTCCACCATGCGCGACGTAGTCACCTCCTCCCTCTCCTCCCAAGCCATCTCCTCACTCTCAACCTCCTGGCTACCCCAGTCAGATCTCGCGATCTACGTTGAGGATTTCGCGCGGAATGGGTTCCAGGGCGGACTAAATTGGTACCGTGTTAGTACGGATGCGGAAAACATGAAGGATATGGAGTTGTTTGCGGGTAGGAAGATCGAGGTCCCGTGTCTTTTTGTAAGTGGTAGCAAGGATTGGGGTATGTATCAGGAACCCGGAGTAGTGGAGAAGATGGGCGAGGTCTGTACAAAGTTTATGGGGGTGCAGGTCGTGGAGGGGGCAGGCCATTGGATCCAGCAAGAAAAGCCAGAGAGGGTGGTTTATATTGTAGAGAAATTCCTACAGGATGTAAAAGCCGATGCTATCTCCTATTAGTAGATATGTATACTTGTACGTGTAAGTGTCTCAGATATATACCTAATATCGATATATATTAAAATATCTCTTCAGTAAGGTCGTGAGCTGTTTACCTCCTTTCCTCCCCAATTAAATATTTTTTCATTGCATACCGTTGAGTGACTCCTATAGGTACCTACCTATACACAGCGCATTTCATCATTTTAGCGTCATTCCATATGCCTAACTACCTAACCACCTGGTTTTCTTCATCCATGCCGTCGTCTTGTAGCTAGTAACGCAGTAGGAACGACACACCAATGTATATCTTCCATTTACGGCTAAGCTTAGCGCCCTTGAACCCTACCTAGGTCTTTCATGGCCAGAAAAGAGAACTTACAACCAACTTGGGTGTGTAACCCAGGATTATTATAGCTCGCAGTGAAGGTATTCGTGATAGAATGGAGTAGGTTAAGGGGTCACCAGGGGCGTGACGCAGCATTCTTTATATTAAAAGAAAGAGAAGAAGAAGAAGAAAACAGGTAATAACTACATTCAAAGGGGGGATATGGTGGATGTAAAAATGAAAATGGTGGTGGGAAACGGAAAGGGTAGGGTTAGTGTTGGTATCACCAAGGTGGTGATGATTATTTGCAAGCAGTCAGTTCTGAAATGTATTGGATTACGTCTAAAGTAAAAAGAGAAGTAGGAGGAGGGACCCCTTAAGTACCCAATGGGTGCCCTCCAGTAATTCCTAATGATTCACACCTAATAAGTTAAGGTGCTTTGTAGTCAATCCCAAAGAAGGCATAAGTGAAGCTATTCCCACTTATGCCCGAGTTGCCCTATGTGACTCATATGACCCATATTATAGCCACAGTTAGTTATATAAAGAGATTTTTTGTGTATGTAGATTGCGCTAGCTCTGACTGACTACCTAGTAGGTACCTACCTCCACACTTAAATCCACAAAAAGACCTCCATTTTTGTTTACATTGACCGCGCCAGAAAAGTAAATGTCCCTCCTACCTATCTTATCCCTATGCACCAAAACCCAAAGGCAACATGACCA
This sequence comes from Chlorociboria aeruginascens, assembly GCA_002276475.2. Classification (NCBI taxonomy): domain Eukaryota; kingdom Fungi; phylum Ascomycota; class Leotiomycetes; order Helotiales; family Chlorociboriaceae; genus Chlorociboria; species Chlorociboria aeruginascens. Next base: position 40,667 of record NCSK02000039.1, on the reverse strand, counting down.
TAACCAACCACCCACAAATCAGTACTCAGGACTCCTATCATACAACCAATTCTCATCCTCCTCCCCCAGTGCAACAACCTTCATATACTTCTCCACCCACCCCAACAAATATCCTTTCCCTGTCCTCCCCCCTTGCATCTCTCGCCCACTGGGTTTCGGTAATGCCAACTCAACATTTAAACATGGAAGATGAATCTGCGTCCATTTTTCGTCGTCACTTCCACCTTCTCCTCTAGAAGAATTCTCAATCTCAGCTTCGTCCCTCCTCAAAATCTCCTCCCCTAGCATAGCCATCAACCTACTATCCCACAGGCCCTCCCTCCTCCTCCCCGCCATCTTTAGCAGCCTAATCGCCTCTTCCCTAATTCCCTTCTCCTTACACTTCGCAACTGCCAAAAACAGCGGTCCTACAATTCCCGAGTCGAAAGTGAAACTAGGATTGAATTTGCTGTCCATCACTACCTCACTAGACAACTGCACGATCTCCCTATAGTTTTCAGTGAAAAGGTCGTCATAGCCAGGTATGCTCGGTGCAAATATGGAAGCGCGAAGAGAGCACTCCATTGTAATGGAATGGATTCCGAGAGTGATTATTGTAATACGATCATGTTTTGAAGCAAAAGGGGAAAGGGCTTGCTGGAGCAGTGGAGAGAATGCTCGGACGAAAGCTTGCAGTAAACGTGTTGTGGAGATAGCTTCCTCGGAATCGCTACAGCCGTGGACTTTCATCATTGGAGCATGCCCTTCTTTCTCATCTGCTACCCGTGCATAAAAATCGAATGCCTGTTTCACAACATAACCCCAATAGATCGTGGCTTCGGATAACGAGGTGAAGAATAGAGGGATAGGAGGGAGTGCCGGTGGGTCGTACTTTAGGATACCCGAGTAGTGTCTTCGAGGTTCGAGATCATCGGTCCAGGTCTGTAAATGAACGTCCAGTCGTGCGAAAGCGGCGACAATTTCGTCTTCAATAGTGTTGGGAGCGGGGGAAAGGGAATGACTCTTGTCTGGAGAATCCAGACTTGATGGGCTCTTGGCTCTTTCAAGCCAATTATACATCAGATCAACCGCCTTTTGCACATTCGCCAACGCCAACCTAACATCCCCAAGGCAGTTTTCAAAGCAAAAGATTAATAAGCTTGCTATGAGTACCGTCCGTGTAGCTTTCTCCCCACGGTTTATCGTTTCTCTGATTTCCTTGAGAGCCTTCCCATATTGTCCTAGCGCAAATTCGTGATCTGTCTTCCCGTCTTCGAATTGCTTGATTCTTTTATGACTCTTACGACTTCTATCCAATGCTGATATGGCGATCACGCAATGGAGAATACAGGGTTCTTCTGTACATGCTTGCAGCACTAATCGATTCCACAACGTGCTTTCTGAGCCGCCAGAGAGGTCGTATGCCGTTTCGGTGTAGTAGAGATGATAGTAGACCTCTTCGCGGGAATTTGTAAACTTTAAGGTCGATAGCGGGCGGGAGATGGGGAGGAGAGGAGCGAGATCGAGGAGGATTTGGTCGCGGCGAGAAGAGGGTTTTGGAGCTCGTCGGGGAACGACAGGTAGCTTTTTATATTCATAGCCGTCGCAAGGTCGTCCGAATTTCTTACAGCGATAACAGGCGGGTTTCGCTATGGTTGTTAGCTGATATGCGACGTCGGGATTAAGCCAGATCTGACCTTCATCGCATTTGACTCTTCGAACCCTGTTCGTGCATCTGATCAGCCCTTGTACTAGGTATCGCAGACAGTTGTTTCGCAGAGAGTGGAATGTGCAAAGAGGCCAATCGTCTAATCGAGATACGTACTTGCAAGTGTAACAACCACCTTTCGAGCGGCTCGCCTTCAGTTTCTTCGCTGCATATTCATCGGACGCCATCGTCCTTCATTTGACAACTCGATTTAACGATGGAAATTCTTAGATGCAAGAGATGAAGCCAACAAACGGATGGAGATACCCAATGATGCGTACATCCACGCTTGGGGAAAAGAGGAGATCATGTAAGGTTATAAATAGGATGTTGGCCGAGGTCATAAATCGAAGACGGCTCCGGGGGGGGAGGGGGTTAGGCGGCGGGAAGAAATAAGGTTACGCCTGCACGGGATATTAGGCTCTACAAGAAATAAGGATAAACTTTACTTCATTTAATCAGCGCCTAAACTATAGACATAAGCAACCCTAACAAAATGACATAGAGATTTGTTTGAACTTTCCAAACACCATAACGTTTGGTTTATTACCATTGTTTCAATTACCGAACAACGATATTAGTAATAAAAGTCGCTTCCATAAGCATGACTTGAAATGCGACAGAACTCTCTATATATAGATAAATAAGTAAAAGCTTTGGTTCATAGTTGTCACGTAAAAGGGTAGGGTAAGAAATGAGATATAAAAGTTTGATATTAGGGGTACAGAGTGACCAAAGTATCGTCTGATCTCTAGAAACCATGGGGGTTCGCCTATATAATATATCCAGAAATGGGTCCTCCATAACCCCTTTATTAGAGCTATTGTGATCTCGGCGAGGTACTTAGGTTTACTAGTAGTTTACTAGCCATCCGAAGTACCCTGTGGAGTACTAATTAGTAATAATAATGATTCATAAAATCAACGCTTTTAAATCAATGATTTATGATTAAATCAAATGTGGGTTGATTTTCGTGTGACAATAATATTGTACTAAAATAGCTTTAATATTAATTTATGACTTATTGTTGGTATCACCAAGGTAATAATGATGTGAGAATCAGCTAGCCCTTATGAACCTCCCATATTCACCCATGGGGCCCAAAGAGGCAATGGGTGAGGCTATTTCTACCCATGCCTCGATATGGGACCCATAGTACTCCCATTGACCGAGGTCAACCCACGTGACTCATATATATTCCCACACTTATTCTTTTTGGGGTAAACAAAAAATATATTTTTATATACTCAAAACTTATTAAATTATTATTTGAAACCCGCAAATTTTGAACGATATATATGCCATTAGGTTCATCGTTAATAGTTAACATCAAGGAAGTAGATTTATTAAATTAAGTTATATGTCAAGATCAAGTTGAGTTAGGTCAAGCCATAATCAAGATCAAGAGTTGAGGTCGAAAGCGATGTTGGGTTCGGGGTCGAGATCGAGGTTAAGTCGCTCATCGAGCCATGGATATGCAAAAGGTCCAGCTTAGTGCGAAGGAATTGAATGCTTGTTGGTAGAATGGAGCATGCCGTGGACTCATAACGGACACGTAACAGGTCTGGCCGTGGGAATGGACTCGATTGAGGTCTTAAGGTACCGAACATGCCACATAAAAGTGAGGCATCAAGGCCATTTACAACATATATTTATAGCCCTTCTCCCACTTCTTTAAAGAGCTCAATCGAGTTCATTCCCACAATTTCAACTCTTTACGTTAATATGAGAAAACACTAAGGTGTTGCAATTGTTTTTATTTTTTATATTATAAATATAATGGCCAATAGAAACCAACTTCCGCAAGCGGAAGGAAATTACCGAAAGATTTATACCTCTCCTGAAGTCATGAATAATAATGGTATTTATGATGATACTGCTAAAGAGTCAAAACAAAGCGCGATGGGAATAACCAAGAAATGTAATTTTTGTATAGAAAGTAAAAGAGTTTGCGATGGAAAAATGAAATGTAATTCATGCATAAGTAAATTATTTTACCGGCATTTAATCTAAAATTTAACTAACATTTCAATTTAGAACAAAAACGAAGATGTGTTTACCAAACAGATAATACTAGCGGTAATACCACTAACAACGGATCTTCTGGATCTGGATCTAACTCTGGTATCAAATCAAAAGTAAATGATACTAAGACTAATAGTTTTTTCGATCTTGTATTGAAAAAATAATTATTATGCTTGTTAATTAATATAATATTGATTGTTATTAATTATATTTATTTAATTATGAAAATTTTTGATATTAAATTTTTTTGCAACACTTTTGTGATCCAAAAACATTTATGTGTGGCAATTTTATACTTGGCAATAATCACTTAGTTGTATTCAATAGCATGAGATTGACAAGTTTTTTTCTAATACTTTGATCAAAGAGTAAAATTTATTTATATATATTTGACAAATACACCATAGATCTACCGCAGTTCATCGTTGGTTCTGGCTTAATGTGGAATATTTTCAAGAATAATAAATATAGAATTGTGAAATAAATACTAAACTTGTAGTAACAGCATCTAAAAAAATTTCAGATCTCTCAAATTATTTTCTTGGTTTGTTAATATATTTCAGTATTAAGAATTCGAAATACTTATTACATTAATTTTGAATGTTCCCATAATTTTGCTTTGTCATGGCTTTCTTACTAGGAGATAAGTAGGAAATCTGTGTTAGTATGGAGGTAAGTAGATACTTCATTTATCCCACTCCCCTAATCTTGGAAATTAAATCATGTGTTAATTCTTACATTTCTTGAACCCTCTCAAAGCCTCATCTTAGCGTAAGATTTACACAGTTTCCGCACCTCCTCCACACAGCATTTTCTATATCCAAATTCTTGTAACCCGGCCCCAACTTTCTCCTACAATATATTCTCCAAATAGAGAAAACCAGTAATTTGGCATAGAAATGGTAGCTTTGGCTCTAATGATCTCTTCTCAGCTGAAGCTTGTAGTAGACCTTTCCAATTTTGCTGCTGAAAGATGCCTCGAGTTCTCGAGGTGTACATCTCAAGCAAGAGGATTCACTTGACGACAAGGTCGCAAACTCTTCTCCCTCTAATGTCCTTCATCTTTTCCCCAACTGAAATGAGGAACCCTCCAATATGTCCGTTGTGTTGTCGCCATTCCTTGAATGTATATCGTGAACCTTCCAACATCTCTTTTGTGGACAGATCTGGATAGTTTAGTCTGTATGTTATCTGCAACCGCACTGTAAAAGTATAGGTCCTCTACACGATTGTTATTCTTTATCAGAGTCAATCGCTTCAGCTAGGAGAATTTTCAGAAGCAACAAGCTATAAACTTCTTGCACCCAATATCCAGAAATCGCTTCACATAGCTCTCTGAGAAGATGTGCTGAAATACTCAAATATCTCAATTGACTCCATTCCTGATGAGGGAAATATTAATTGATGCTCTTTGACCATCCGTAGAACAACTATGGATCCCTCAAGTCAAAAGTATCAACTTTAAAGTTGAAATAAATTTATCCTTTCATCTCTGCCGCGACCGCGAGTCTATACCTGCATAACAAAAGGACAACTGAAGGTCAGGTAGGAAACTGGTATACGTCTGAAGAAAATCATTGGGATTTATCTGCTTCGCTGTTCGTGACGATACAAGAGATACTATTCGTGGCTCCATGCAATAGTCCCATATTATCTCGCAGATTTCTAATGGGAGGCTACGAATTCCGGGGTTTGGCGATTATGCCATCGCTAATGCTTTGGCTTCTTGGTCGCGTTTGAAACAGCGCCTCGATTTCGAGATAGTCTGTGTCTTGCGAGTAGTGGCTGATGTGCCCGCAAGATCGGCGAAAACCCCGGGTTTATCGCTGGTCGTAGTCATCCTATAATTTCCTTTGATTTGTGAAATTGTTGACAAGTGAACAAGCAGTTGAAAATGTGGAAAAGAACGGAAGTGGGGTCGTTTGATCGCATCGAAAGTCGACTTGATATCATCGTTGTTACTTAGGGGCCGAATCCATCCGGACAGGAATGCCTTTCGAAATATCTCCAACAGCTGTAAGCCGAGTTGAGTCTCTGGCGAAAATTTATTTCGGAGTTGTTATTCTCATTATGGATCCTCTCTTAATGGAAAGCGTAGGAAAAACAATATGGAGACAATCTGATGGCCTCATCCCAGTGGTGGCAACAGAAGGTAGCTAGTGTATAATTCACCGATCGGATGCCTAGCCGTACGGAATAATTGAAAGCAAGTATATTCATCATAGTAAGGAAGAGGGCGAGGCTAGTGACTGAGATGCTCCTAGTACGTAATGTAAGCTCTGCTCAAGTAATAAAATCAAGAGCATGGCCCCTTCAATTATCTAATCACGGTGGGCTTTCCACACAACTATCAACCATGGCAACTCCACTTCCTGCGTTTTAATTCTCCTCCCCAGCAGGCATCCATATCCGTGATTTCTACGCATTCATCAAGTCAGACCTTCGCCCAGGTCTATCTAAAGACCCAGAAAGGTGTGTGAAGCCCTGCTCCAGCCCAGTACCTTTCAAGTCTCACAAGTCTAAATTAAAATGGGTCTCCGATGAGAACGCCAGACAGGTCTCCAGATTGTTCGCCTCTGGCCTGGAAGGGTAACCCCTAGCGCCAATCTTCTAATTTTCAACAGATCTAGAGACATCGATGGAGTGTGCCCTGCGTGTGTGAGATGGTAGCGTGTCGGCGAGGCTTCTAAATCATACTCGAATATGGATGGGTTCCTTGCTCGTGCTAAATTGGATAAACCTGAGGTGAGCAAGATGTAAGACTGCTTACTACCTTTCCATAAGGGGGTATTTTGCTGAATGGATGAAGTTATCGGGTATGTGTACTAGGCAATGCATGAAGATTCTAAATGATGGAAGCGACGGTGTCTTTGGAAAGGATGCGGAAGACTTGTCCGCTGATGATATCATACATCTAAATAGTGGAGATAACCCAATATCTGCGAGGAAGCCAATAAAAGAACGAGCCCACGGCGCTCAGCCTGTGCTCATCCGACGTTGGGGCTTTTCAAGTTGGCTTCGATGTAGAGGTCCGGCTTTTTGAAATCAAACAAGTTAATGTGGTATTCTATAACCATTCTTAAAATGCCTTACCTCGCTTCATCTTATGAACTGTAGTCTCTAATGTCTTCGTATCTCCTCTGATCATTTTCTGCGCTCTTCTCCTATCGATCTTCCCGTTCCATTCCTTTCACTTTATGTACCACTTCTAGACCTATATCCATCAGCTCCTATTCGTCGGACCTCAGAATTTTAACCTCACTTTCCGGGAACTCGCGTCTACAGCGCTGTTAAAATGTTTCTCTCATATACCCTCCCATTAGCCGGGCACATGTTGGTCCCAACACAGGTGAATCATGTGTCCTCCCCGGCAAACGTGCAGCCGGGATGGAAATCCTAGATGAGAGAAGCCGTGGAGCTGAAATGATCGAAGGAAAAGGTACCGTAATATCTTTCTCTTTAGGAAAGAAAGATTTCAAGCTAAGACCTCCATGCAGAAGAAGCTGGAGATTGATGTCAAATCCAGCCTAATTGTAGCCAGGACTCAAGGTCTGTAAACAGACAATCACTGGCACTGCGGCACGAGCCGATATAAATACAGCAGGTAGACAGTCTGGTTTATCTTATTTTTGACGTGTGAAGATCTCAGTACAAATCTGCTTAGTAAGCAATCGCGAGGCTGAGCGGGTCAGGTGACCTGCTACCGAAACGGGCGGACGCAAAAATAGAAACAGCGTATTCCAATCCAATACCATATTATGACGGTATTTAGATCTCGCTGGAAAGGAAGAACCCTGATCGCAGGACCGTCAACTAACCGCAGGTTGGGTCCCAGAGACGAACATGACTCGACAAATCAAGTCCCTTTAGGCAGCAGAGATCTACCCCGTGCCCCAATGACGATTCCTTCCGAGGTTCATCAAGTATCGCTATCAACACGCCAAGAACCACACAAGCGCCCAGGAGGGGTTTTGGCCATCTCCATGGCCATCTTCATGGCCCCCATGGCTCATGCATTTCTTGTTAGAACCACCCTCTGCCGGCGGGTGGCAGCCGTACGCGCCTCTCCATTCGCTGCTACTGGCTGTCAAAGAGCGCCAGGGCGATAAGGCGTGTTTCAGGGGGGACAAGCGACTCCCTACGACTACGACCGCACCCTCCTCATCTCGCAGATCAAACGTCGTGTTAGACGTCTGAGGATCATCCAGGCATCTGACCGAGCCCCCCGTATTTACTTGTACAGCACAAGTACAGTACTTGTACCAGCATGGTCAACAGGGGCCAGTGTCTCATAAAGTTGTAACACAGCCCGCCCTCCTCCCTTTGCTTTGTCTCTCCTCTCCCTTCTTCCGTCTATTCTTCATCCATAACGCAATTTACTCTTCCCTATCTCGCTAGTTATCATTTGAAGCGTTTCTTCCATTGTCTTTGCTATACGCGGATGTTGCGACATCAATAGTGGACAGTTGGCTCCGAAGTCATCGAGCGACATCTTAATATGACAAGATGACAACCACACCCACCCGTTCGCCGGAAACCAACTCTGGAGTGGTAACTTCTTGGTTGCCTGTGTCGACAACATTTTCAGCGCCGGCGGATTGTTCACAGGCCATTTATTCGCAGCTTGGAAATTTAAATCCTCTCGCCATAGCATTCGATCCTTATTATGGAACGCAGATTGACACATCCCTAACATGCTTACCAACGGAAGCATCAGCGTGGTGGAATGGCCCGCATGGAACTGCAGCTTCGACCGTCACCAGTCTGGGGCCGATTGTGTGTCCCGAGCAGTACACGACGGCAACGACGAGTTCAAAAGATGCACAAAGCACGTTTGTTATATGCTGTCCATCGTAGGTTCTCCCGCCATAGCAATCCCTGAGTATGTGCTGAACAAGTTGATTAGGGATTACACATATCAAAATTCGGTACTAGGACCCGCCACGGTTGGAGAATGTAATTCGAAATTATCATCCGGACAAGTTTTCACATATATGAGCGCCAATGATGCCAACTACCACTACTTCCTTACGTCTAGAACCATATTCGCAACGACCGGCGCATCAGTGTATGCCGTGCCAATGAACGGATACAATTTCAACGACGTAGCAGACGTAGCATCCTCATCGGCAAGCACTACTTCCTCATCAAGCTCCTCCAGCACCGCCCTTGCAAATAGTGGCTCAACCTCCTCGGGTCCGTCCAATACCTCCTCTCCTTCTAGCACTCCTGTCGCAGTCCTCTCTACGGGTGCTAAAGCCGGAATCGGCATTGGAGTCGCCCTGGGCGCTCTCGGCCTCATCGGTATACTTGCCACATTCCTCCTCCTTCGTCGAAACAAAAAGAAAGCCCAGGCCGGACCAAGTCAGCCTATGGCGCAACCCAGATTACCACCAGGAGGACCTGGGTACCCAGGTACGACAATTTCAGAATTTTACTCGCCCAAGGCACAATATGAGTTGGGGACAGACTACAGTCATACTCCGAAAGGCGCTGGCAGTGTCGTTGGTTCCGAACAGGCGTATGGAGATACTCATAAATACCCTCTCAACATGAACCGAAACAATCCGTCGCAATCCTTATTATACAGTCCGACAACCGTCGAGACGTCTCCGGGCGGTTCATATTATTCGCCAATGAGTGCGGCAGGACATAGCTTCGCTGGAAGACCGGATAGATTAAGTCAGCTACACGAGATGGGTTGATCTGGAGAGGCAATTTGCCATATTCGGCTTATAGAGTGGACACATACTGTTCTACAGATCTTGAGCCAAAAAAAAAAAGGCCCGCCCTTGGGGTGTCACTTGGAGGAAAGATAAGATGCAGTGCGGGACTCGCATGTACAGTACATATCATGTATATAGATCAATATTCTAGCTCGGCCAGACACTCTGCACTCTCAAAGCGAAGAGAAAAAAGTGGTATTTTTGTAGAAAGATAATTATATATGTATATTATACCTTCACATTTACTCATCTACTTCAATTCTCCCCTACGTTCTCTTGTGGATGTCAATTCGACAAAACAGCAACAAAACAAACCATAGATCCAAGGCTCATCAATTCCAATTTCAACGATTAGGATTAGAATTGGAATTTCGTAGGATAGCATTTGGATCAGGGATTGGGGTTGATTGGGATTGATTGGGATTGGAATCACTGAAATAGTCCATTAGAATTCACCTACCCAAGGCTCGATAAGGCAATGTACCGTAAGAGTATCTACATAACCATCAATCGGCTATAAATAACTTCTCCTTCCCCTCTCCCCTCCCCTCCCGTTCCCTTCCTTTCCCTTCCCCATTCCCTCTTCCCCTCCCCCACGCCCTCCCAAACTCAATCTCCATCCCTCCTTCCTATCGCCGTGCATACCCCAGAGGATCAAGGCTCGAGCCGCAGGATGCTAATACCGGTTGGTAGCTCTTGATGGCTGCCTAATACTACCTACCCATCATCCTCGCGTGCTTCTGGGACCAGGGACCAGGAACTAGGAACTAGGAACTAGGGTGCAGTGCCTACCCTATCTAGGGAGGAGATACAGTATTGTAGAAATAATCGAAGTGGGGTGGGTCCATGTTTCAAGTTTGGAAGTTTATTTATTATTCGTTCACTGGTTTGTGTATACGTTCGTTCATGGGTGAGTATATCTACACTGGGAACAAGTTCAATTGATCCAATGCTATGCTCCATTCTGCAATCATCCATTCAACCATGCCATGTTATGTCCCAACCAGCCATCCATCCATTCATCCATGCTCATTCATCATTCATGCAAACTTTTATCCCCGATCCAATCTACGATTCGTAAGACTAGATAATGCAATGCGCGTATGCGAGTCGCTAGCCGCCAAGGAAAGACTAATAACAGAAGACCAAAGAATGAAAACCGATATGCAAGAAATGAGGATTTTTGGAGAACGGGGGTTTTGGGGGGAAGGGAAAGGCGAGAAAGGAAATTAATCCTCAGTCAAATCACCGTATTCCCACATGCCTAATCTCCCATCCTTCGCAATACTCTCTTTCTCCCTCAATACCTTGAGGACATCGCTAAAGCCTTTTTCCCAAGCCTTGAGCTTAGTCGGAACCATAGCGTGTCCATCGCTGACAATCTCCTTGTTGATACTATCCGTCAATTTCTCACTGGTGTGTTGATCATACAGCGTGACGTAGAGGGTACCTTCCGGAGCTGTATAGTCCACATTTGCAACTAATTCTTTGCCAGCTGTGAGGTGAGTGATGAAGTCGATGGCGTCGGAGAGATAATCTTTGTTAGTTGGTAGCTGTAAAAGGGAGAGGACAGCATCAACGGCTTGAGGACGGAGTTTTTGAGGTGAGAACTGGGGTTGCGAAAGTGGGCGTAGGGCGGACCAAGGGAGCTTTTCTGAATTGCCATAGTCAATGTAGACGATTTCTGCTTCCTTTGCGGCTCGGTCGTTGGAGCGTATGCGTCCACGGTACCATTGACCATCTTCAGTAAATTTCGCTGCTACGAAATCCCCTGCTTTTGGTGGACCAGGAAGACTAGCCTTGTTGGCAGGGTTCATATGGAATGATTTGAATGCTGACATCATGGTTTCGAGAGCTGAAGTTCCAGTACCGATAATTTGAATCTTGAGCTTGCCAGCTTCATCGATATTGGTAACCATAATGTCTCGGTAATCCTTCTGCCTAGTAATAGGTATAGAATCGCCATTCAATCCATTGGTGTGAGAAGTCTCTTCTTCAGGCAAATCTAAAGACGGATCCCAGTCCTGCCAGATTGCCTTTCGGGCATCCTTAGCTCTCTGTTCTGCAGCCAGTAGTTCATTTGCATTTCCAAACTGTTCAGCTGAGTAGGCATGTACAGTGGCAAGTCCCTCCTCTACAAGAATTTTTGCAAATGATTCTCTATTAATGAAGATCTCACCAATGAAACCACCAATTTTGTCAATATTATGTATGTCAACTTCAACATCGCGTTGGCTAAGTCGTCGAGTTGCAAGGTCGTGCGCTTCCTGACCAAAAGGTTCACTCTTATCGTCAGCATTTCTCGCAGATTTGGGGGCTCTGATTCCGGCTAAGACGAAGTTCAACTTGATATTCTCTCGTGGGATAAGGATGACGAATCGAGAACCGCCCTTCACAAAATCGACGATGGCTGGGATCTTCTTTTGTCGCTGAAGGGTAGATACTTGCATCTTGGCTTTCTGCAGACTCTCTGAAGCATCGATGTATTGCTTGGCTTTAGCTGGTTTTCCAGACCACATACCCTTCTTCTCTTCCTTAGCCTTTTCTTGTGCGACCAATAATTCATCATAGTTAGGAGCTCTATCCGTGTCATCTCTCTTGTGCCGAATCACAGAACACCAGCCTTCCTGGACCATCATAAGACCAATATTCTTGTCATTGAAAGTGACGGTAGCCACCTCCTTGGCATCGTATTCCTCAGTAGCAGGTCTTGAGCCATCAATGCTAAGTCGAACATGTTTTCCGATCATTTTCTTTCTCAGAAATTCTTTGGCTTCATCTCGGAATGGCGACTCTGTTGCTTCGCTAGGTCGGGGACCTCGAATACTGCTAAGACTGATTCGCTTTTCGGCACCCGCCTTGTTTCTTACATATATTACATCAGGACTAAATATTCTGGTGACCTGGGCTTCGATGTTTCCTCCCTGGGAATTCGACTTTACAACGTGATCCTTGAATAGACCAACCTTTGATGTCTTGGCAGTTGTCTCGGCAGCTCGCAAACGACCCATGGCGGCACCCAGCAAAGTGGAGTGGAAATCGGTACATCTCGCAAGACCAGCTTCCAGAAGGAACACGGCGATGCTTCCTCTAGTGTGATTGACTGAAGCAACGAGTTGATTTTGGGGACTCAGACCGAGAATGTCGACTTTGACATTGCGCTGAAGGAGTCTATCTTCGACAAATTGTCTCGCATCGTTTCCTAATGGCTCAGCTGCCTGGACTTGTTGATTCGAAGGATTGGTTCGTTCTGTTGTAGGTGCACGAATTCCCGCTACCAAAGTCATAACTAAAATATGTTAACAATCAAACTCCCAGATCCAACTGCGAGGTATACCTTGAATATGCTTTGTGGGGCTGATCAGTAAGCGTACAACCAGACGATCACCACTAAATACACGTTCAACGATGCCATCTACCGTTTTCCCCTTCCATTGCTCTAAGAATGCTTGTGGATCTCCCATATCATGCTGAACGTCGATATGTCCACCGCTAGGTGCCCACAGACCCTTGTCTTCGCTACGAGCTGTTGCTTCTAGAAGTCGAAGATTATCTAATTGTTGAGCGGCTTCCTCTGTGTCTTCCTTTCGACCAGCGTCCTCTCTCAATTTTAACCAGCCCTCCTTGATCATCTCTTCTGGTAGCTTGCGCCCATCATTCAAGTAGACAATTCCATATTCGCGTTTGGTGGTTGGGATGACATAGAGAAGTTGAAATTGTACATTCTTTCCAACCAAAAGTTTTCTAAGCGCATCTCGAGATGCGAACGCAAATTCTTCTTCTCCTTCTTTCTTCATATGCGGCGAGTTGCAATAAGCCAGGTAAAGAATTCGTTCGAGACTCGGATTGGTGGTTGAGGTCAAAACAAGACAGTCACCACTCAAGACTGACTTCACTTTTGCTAAATGTAGAGGCATGTCGTGGTATCGTGCAGGAGGAACAGGAGGCAGTCTTCCTTGTCCAAGAGGTTTGATTTTCGGACTAGGGAATGGTTCAGGAAGATTAGCTGAGTTCATAGAATTCTGTGAAGTCTTTGATTCGAAGCTTGCTCTTCGAGTGGCACCTTGGCCACAGGCATAGCCAATCTTGACCGTCTTTACGGGCATGTTGTTGTTCCGAACTCAATCTAAGTCTTGTAGAAAAAGTAGCTATTTTGTTGTAGTGAATGTATTCGTAAAGATTTAGGTAGTTGTGTGCGTCGAGCAGGGGGATTGAAAATATTGTAGAGCTGCTGTAATCTAGGTGTATCTGATTGTGTTGCAGAATGTGGTTCTCGAATTGGTTCTTGCAGAGCGTAGGTTGGCGCAAATCAAAAGTTGCCCAGACGGAACTTTAAATTTTGCTCCTGTCTCGCAGAGTCCCCGGGAGGTGAAAAATGCGCCCAGACAGAGGAACATGCAATTTTCAGGTAGCGAGGATGTTGTCCTTCCCTGGATGAAGAACTGTATTTTTTGGGGTAGACACGGTATGCGGCAGACACCCGTGGAAGACACTGTGAAAGCTGCATACTTACACGTACTGGTTGCTTAAATGCCGTTTTCTGCAAAGCGCGAATCGAAACAGAACCCAAATAATACGGATAATTGAGGATATAAAGGGACGTCGGGAGTATCAATTGTTCAGGAAAGACTATTTATTATGGACGATGTGTCGTGTGTTAACTACATTTTGACCTCAATCATTTGGTGGGGTTGGCCATCCAGGGGTATTATTGGAGGATCAAGCGAATCACGTGAGGAAACCATCATCTTAAGGGGAAACTCATAAGTCACGTAAATCTGGGCCCACCACAGTTGTGGAGGCGTCAAAATTTTATGTTCAATGATTGATTTGTGGTATGCCGAGGTTCCTAGCCTCCATACAACTATCCATCGTAGCATCATACCATTTCCAGCCATCTTTTTCGTCTCCTTGCTTATGCCGCGATTCCAATGACACCTTGAAGCAAGTCAGCAAAGTTCTTTTGGCAGCAATAGAAAGAAAACACACCACAAGCAGGTCGAGTACCGGCATTTCCAGTCTTCTTGGACTCTTCATTGGCTCCCTTGCCAAGATCATCAGTTCCAGAGTGAACTACGACGGTACGCTAGAATCGAGTCAGCATCTACGCTCGAGATGTAGGAAGCATTCATACTCCAATGACACTCTCTGGGCCAATCAACTTGATGAGATTGTCCTCAACTGAGCCCTTGCCATTGCCTTGGGCATCAGTCTTGAAGTTTCCAAGGTCCCCTACATGGCGGATCTCATCAGATGGAGCACCATGTGTCTTGCCGTGTGGGTTGACTACATCTGATCAGTCCGATCCCATCATCAAATATAGATTTTTCGTACAATGGGGCCCAGCAGATGTACAGCCATTGGTGTTGTCGCCAAATTGATGAACGTGCATGCCACGCTCAGCATTGGCATCGTTGCCAGTGATATCCCATGTGATGGTGGTTGGTGAAGATTCGGAAGCTTGCTCGAAGGTGACGGTGCCCTTGACGTTGGAGTCACCACGGACAGTTGCAACTAATGAATCGAAGACTGATCAGCCATGCAAACAGGGGTTAACGTCAAAAGAGATGCTTGGGAGGGTGGGGATTGAGCGTGGCCATCCGGGTTGCCGTTTGCCATTTGCCATTTGCCATTTACTTCCTCCAAACGTCTAGCGGACCCCGCCATTGGCAGCCAGATGGAAATGGTGTCTGCCATAAATATAATATGCAAGACATACCTGCTTTGACCATTTTGATGGTTGATGTTTAGGTGGGTAACGAAGTACAGAATGAAGTTTATTCTAAGTTGTTTGCTAGGGAGGAGAAAGAAGATTCTTGAAGGCAGAGGAGGGGAAGAAGTGGGGGTGATGCGATTGGATTATAAGCTTACAAACAACGAAATCAGTCACGTGCGAAGGTATCTTGATAGCTTCGGGTTCTTGGGGACAACCTCAGAAAGTCGACTGGCCTCTCTACATCATCTTCCCCAGTATCCAGCATGGTTCGGCCTGTTGCTTCTAAATACTTTCCTCTGTTTTCCTACGATCATCTGGCCGAATCTTCCACCCACGGTGACAAATCGATACACGTGTAGTTCGGACCTTCGGTCTTAAGATACTTGAAACGAACCTATCTACGAAGATTATTGAATTCCAACGGTCCAGATTTACCGTGCGGGGGCCGACTCGATTACGGTATGAGCAACTTTTTGCAAACCTATCTTTCCTTGACTTGTTCAGAGATTTTGATGCTCCATTCTGGAAGAGGCTTTGAATCTTACGCTCTGCAAGGCTCTTCGATTACATGTGCCTTAAGTCTTAAGTCCTTCGGGGCTCATCGGATCGGTCCACACCTGGATAGCCGTCATTGTATACTTTCGTAGGTGACCTAATACATATATCCTGTCAATTAGCCGGACCGAGAAATATAAGCATCCTGTTCGAAGCAGTGTAATTATACTTTCGCTCTACGCGACCTACAAGCAGTCGCTGGCTCAATAGTTATCCTATACAAAGTACTTTGGTAAATGAATAGCGAAATATTATATTACAGTTATCCAGCTCAGCCTTAGCCCTCAATGCTGTGTAGTGGCGAGGGAGATTCGCCACGATTGGGGGCTGAGGTACTGCGGTGCTGTAAAGCCTCGAATATCGTCACATATACTCAAGTAGTGGCATGAACGTGTGCTGTGCTCAGTCTATTTTGTACAAATACGCATCAGAATTGTAGCAGAGACCTGACAAGTCCAACTAGGAAACGCTGCTACCCATGACCCCACAGCAGTTCGGACCAATCACAGAGCCTCGACTTGCGACAACTCCAGCCCAGACAGCACATTCTTGAGCTGGGGGAACAAAATCGAGGGACATGAGGTACATCTTTTGCAACCTCAACTCGACTCGACTATCTCCGACACCTGATCTACTCTCACGCACCCCTTGAGCATCCATTCGAATTTCCGCGGTTACCTGTATTGGGGAAACGAGCCAACATCCCGCTTCATCGCAAAACCTGGGGCTCCATCCGGCACACGACGTCAACGAGCAAGGACTACGAAGATATCAACAGTCTCTTTCACAGCACCGCGCATAATCACAAGCTGCTCATAGGCAGTGGCAGAGTCTACAGAGATATAACTCGGGCGAGCGGATGGGGATCGAGTGAACGCGCGCGGCGTCTGCCACTGCGGCAAGACTTTCCTTGAATTCAAGACTCCAACCAAGAGATTGGGTGCTGCGCTTCAAGTCCTTGATCTCGACCATAGAAAACTGTGCATAGCTTGCTACTTTGCGACACCTTTCAGTCGAGATAATCGCGAAGATGTCATTTCGGGCAAATGGCCAACGTCGCTATGGCCATGTTCCCCCGGCACAGTACGGACCTACAGGGCAAGACCCGAGTCATGGTCTACAAAGGCAATCGAGTTTTGATAATGGGGATGATGGGGCATATTACGATTCGAATAATACTGGTTATCAAAGCAATCCTGCAGCAACTGGGAGGAATTCGCAGCTGCCGCACGAGGAGCTGTTTTTGACGAGTCCTTCTCAAGCTGCTCCCCAATCACCACTTCGAAGTTCATATGGGAATGCGAGCCTGGCACTGTCTGGATATCAACATCAGTACCAGCCGCTTTCTGCTGGCTCGCAATCACCAAGTCTTCCCCAGCAACCAGCTTACAACCCTCAACATTTTGCTCGGACACAATCCCAATCGCAGCCTACTCAATATCGTCCTCAACTTGCTCAACTTGCTCAACCTGCTCAACCTGTCTATAGTCAAAATGCTGGATACACAGCCCACCAGCCATATAATCCAGCAGCTTTCCAGCCAGCGCAGAATTCTCAGCAGCCAGTTCGTCAGTCAGCCGTATCATATAACTATTCACAGTATAACGCCCCAACACACACTCCAGGCCCACAATCTCCGACACATTGGCCACAAAATACCCAACAATACGCTTCACCTGTACGTCACAATACGGGATATGAACAACCCTTGACAACTCCCACTTACCCGCCGTCGAATGCAGCCCCCCTACCCCGCCAGGCATTATACAATCCTCCAGTATCCCCACCATACCCTACCAACGGAGACAATTACTTTCACGGCGATCATAGGAATCCGGCAGTTGTTCAACCGTCGTATCCAAATTATAGCGCATTCTCTGATGACCAAAGTCCATTGACAGCTCGATTAAAGTCCGCATCCCCAATATCAGATATTTCCACTCCTCCAACTGCGACTGCTCCTCTTTCGGCATCGCCTGGGGGTGGACTCCAAAGACATCCCACTTTTAGACCATTGCCGAGCGCGCCTGTCGATATAGATGCTAGCGATGACGATGATTGGGATGCAGAGGGAAAGACCGAGGAAGAAATTGCGCAGGACCAGATATTTGCGGATATTGGAGATGTTCTAGGGACCTCAACATCCTCAAGGGACCCGCATCGACTGGACCAGCGGAATGGCGATTTACTGGACAGTGAACTACAGGATCTCCATCGTTACGACTCGGGGGCTAGTACTATCAATGCGGGATCAGCAGGTGTTGACCGATTTGCATCAAATGCGTCTACTCTGGTTCCAAATAGCCATAAGACAGCTTTCAATTACGAGGATGATGAGAGCGACCTTGAAGCCGCCGCAGGTTTGGAGGCCATGCGAATTGCAGAGGAGCAAGATGCTCAAAGAGGAGGTGCAGGGGCATTAAGTTTTGGTGCATATGAAGGACAACAACATCAGCAATTGCAAGGAGAGAGTAGTGATAGCGATTACAAGCACATGGATTTGGGACTCGTGGGGGGCGGTTATGATGCACACATGTCATACGGGGGAGATGCTATCGATGGTCTCAATACTGGTCATAGTAGTGAGATGGAAGACCAAAGTAGGCCTTTGCCAACTCCAAATGAACTCAATAGGTCTGAAAGCCACGGCCACACGCCTGCTGCTGGATTGGGAGGAATGACGGATTATAACATCCTCGGTGAAGGGGCAATCCATCCATTTCCCGCTTTCGAGGCCGCCAGAGTTGATACCTTCGGCACTGGTGGGTTACAACGTCCAACATCAAAAGCCCACCGACTCAGTTTCGATGAAGGCGATGAGCAGGTTTCCTTACATTCTCGCCTTACAGATTCTCGGCAGAGTGGTAGATCTGGCAGTGATAGTCCAACAAGAGATGATATGCCGGAGTTATTCTACCACCCAGGTATGAGTGCTTCGCCATACCAACGGCCTCTACCAGCTGTTCCCTCCATGGCCGAAAATACAACCCCGCAATTATTACCAGCAGGATCCTACCGACATCAATATTCTCATTCGTACTCGTCAAGTACAGATGCTTCGCGACCTGTCTACCCCCCTAATAGTCTAGATGCATATCCGCCACAAAACATGCTTAGTCCAGGTGGACAGTATGTTCCTAGATCGAGTTCGTTATCAAGCCATAGCAGCGCGCCTCAGACCGTGCCACCTGTTCGATCAAAGACAGATGCTGAAGAACGTCAGGCAAGACAGAAGGCAACTAGACAGCGGTCTGTTAGTGGTATTGATGGATTTGATGGAGAAATTCAACCATCAGTCGCACTGGATCTTCCTGCTCTACCAGCAGGTAGACGAAAGAAATTCTCACCTTCAAGGCTGTCAACTGCAGACTATAAAAAATGCCAAGAACCTTGGGCCTTGAGTGGTATTGCGGCTTGGATTCGAGAGATGGCAGGTGGTGAGAATGGCGAAGGTGAATCGGATCTTAGACAAAAGATTATTGAGGAGGGTCTCGTGTCTCTCTTCACTCACAAAGTGCCAACTATGAATACTGCCGATGCTGAGACTTTGAGTCAAAGAGCCGTCAAGTCAATGTTTGATGCAGGTATTCTCTTACCTGACGAAGAATGGGTTAAGTTTGGTCAGGGTTCTATATCAGGTGTTCTCTGGCAGTTGACGGGATCTGGCTGTTATTCTCCCAAAGTCCACGAACAGGAGATCCATGGACGCTGTTATTCTCATCATTGCACCCGAACGCTGAAGAAGATCAACCTCCAAACACAAACTCTTGAACCTTCTAGGAAGTCAGATGACTGGGTCACTTTCTTCGAATTGACAAAGGAGCAACTTGAAGGGGCAACTAAGAAGGAGATAGAACGCCAAAACAATCTCCATGAAATCGTCATGTCTGAGGATACCTACATGGATCAGATAAACGTCCTTCGAATTCTATATCGAGATGACTTGTCCTCATGGCAGCCACCGATTATTGCTAAAACAAAAATTGAAAAATTTATCAGTTCTGTTTTTGGCAAAGTTGAAGCTATCAAAGATGTCAACGAGAATTACCTATTGGCACAACTAAAGTACCGACAGAAAGAGCAGGGACCCTGGGTAATTGGGTTCAGTGACATATTCAGGGAATGGATTCGGAAAGCAAGAGCAGTATATATTGAGTATGCTTCTGGATTTCCATATGCTACGCATCTCGTCCGAAAAGAAGCAGACAGAAATATTTTATTTCAACAATTTTTGGATCAAGCTCGGGACAACAAACTCTCGGGGCGTTTGGATTGGAATACATATCTCAAGGCGCCCATTACTCGATTACAGCGCTACACACTACTTTTAAGCACAGTGCTGAAGAATATGACCCAGGATACTGAAGAAAAGGCGAATCTTATGACGGCAATTGAAGAAATCAAAGCAGTTACTTTAGAGTGCGATGCTAAGGTTGATGAGCAATCTAAGAAAGTCGAGATGATCGAGCTGCAGTCCAAGCTTTTCTTACGGCCGGGAATGGAAAGAGTCGAGCTCAATCTTGACCATCTTGGCCGTGAGTTGATCTTCAAAGGAGATCTACAACGTGCAGGTGCAAATCGATTCACATGGTTGGAGACACACGCAATTCTTTTTGATCACTATATGGTTCTTGCTAAGGCGGTTGTACAAAGGGATACTTCTGGGGGCCGGAAGAAGGAGATTTATGATGTATCAAAGCTTGTAAGTTTCCATATTTCTTGTATTAACACACGCTGACTTTCTAGCCAATACCTATGCAACTGCTCGTTCTTGAGAGTACCAATGATGACCCAGTGCAAAAGTCCTCAATGAAAGCACTTGGAGCGGTGACCAAAGCAGCACCAGGAACTGCTGCTGATGCCAGACTCAATCGGACAATGACAAATACTCCAGAAAGGTCCCTTACGTTAGAACATACCAGTTCGAATAATTCTGTCTCTACAGTTTCATCAGTCACCCGACTAGCTTCAGGTCCCTCAAGTGACGACACAAAGACTATGTATCCTTTTAGGATAAAACATCTCGGAAAAACCGAGGTTTACACTCTATACGCACCTTCCGCTCAGAACCGACAAGAATGGTGCGACAAGATCCTCGAAGCTAAGACACGACATGCCGCATCCCTATTTGAACAGAATGCAGAGCCATTCCGGCTGCGAGTAATGGCAGATAGTGCCTTTGCCTATGATAGTATATCCAGTGCAACACCAAGAAGTGTGGTTCCCGTAAGGGGTACTCCGTTGGATAGATCTATTCGAGAAATGGAAAAGATTTATTCGGTTGGACCTCGACCGGGACCAGTTTGTAGAGCACAAGTGAATTGCGCTGTTGCATTCAACTGTTACGGTAAATCTATGGTGGCTATAGGGACGGACTATGGTGTTTATACCTCGGAGGCATCAAATCCTCGAGGTTGGGCAAGGGTAAGTCTTTCTTTTTCTTTTTTCTTTTTTGGGGGGAGAATTGTATTAACTTATACAGTCTATCCAAGCAACGAGGGTGACTCAAATAGCTGTTCTTGAAGAGTTCTCTCTTTGCCTCATCATCGCCGATAAATCTTTAATAGCGTACCACCTAGATATAATCATTCCGGTTTCTAGCTTCCCTGCGCCCCATCACGATTCTGGACGCAAAGCACCTCAAAAACTCTCAGGTACTCGAGACGTCTCATTTTTCGCTACGGCTCGGATGAAGGACCGCACGTTGGTTTTCTACAAGAAGAAGGAAGGCCTTCACTCGACGTTCAAAGTCCTAGAACCAGTCTTCCAAAAGTCGTCCGAAAAGAAAACACGGCTGTTTGGGAAGAAGTTCGGTGGTAACACCGAATTCTTCCGCGAATTCGACGAATTCTATATCCCAACTGAGTGTTTCACCATTAATCTATTCCATACATACATCGCCATCTCCACACTGAAAGGATTTGAACTCATGACGCTTGATAAGAAAGTTCCCATTAGTATTCCTGATGCCAAAAACCCTAATATAGCAGGGATAGCCGCTCGTCTTTCCAACCAAAAGCCACTAGGGATGTTCCGACTCTCAGATGCTGAATTCCTTCTCTGCTACGAAGAATGCGGAGTCTACGTCGATAAACACGGCGAAGTCTCACGTTCTGTCATCATGGAATTTGTAGGCAAAGCCAAGACAGCAGCGATGTATGGAGCCTACCTCGTTCTCTTCGACAATGATTTCGTTGAAGTGAGAAATGCAGAGAATGGAAGACTCAGACAAGTCATTGCGGGACGAGAAGTCAGATGTCTCGACTATGGTATCAATCCTCTGGGAGCAGGAGCTTCGGCGATGAGTCCAGCAACTAACGTGATGGGGAGGACTTTGAAGTTAGCGATGGTTCATCCGGAAATTCTAGGAAGTCAGATCGTGTTGGAGATGGTTCTTAATGAGGGACATTCGGAATGATTGTGCAAAGGCTCGACTCAAACCAAGGAGGCGTTGAAAAAGTCATCCTATCAGACAAGCAAGACTCCGTGATATTAAGGCAGGGTCTTGCATACCAACAGGCCAAAATATACTGCAATAATTTCCATAATTACGACAGATGGAACTTCGATTGGAAGAAAAAGTTGGTCCTATATCGAATTAGAGACAGATAATTTTTGAGAATAGTCGCTGATTACCATCTCGAGACAATGAACATATCCCATAGCAACAAGTGGTATGGAAGTTACAGTTGTCTACGGCGAGAGATATGCATGGGTTCATGTATCAGGATGATACAATCTAGTACACAGAGCAGAGTACAGCAGTAGTAATTCAAGGGATTGGATAAGGGAAATGGGTGTCCGGCTATAATGGGCGTTTGGGGTTTCCGACTTTTTTTTTTTCGTGTTGCAGTGGCAGGCAAACTTTCCTTCTTGTATGGATACTTACACTTTTTTTCCCCTCCCATCTTGCGCTTATTTAGGATATGAGAAATGTGAACGAGAGGGAGGTGGGGGGTGGGGGTGGAGAAATTACCGTAGTCGCATTATCCCTTTTTATTTTTATGTGACCAGGTATTGATTGATATCTCTGCAGAGAGTTTTGTAAGTCAAAAATTATTTTGGGATTTCCTTTTCCTGTTATTATTATTATTATTATTATTATTTTTCCCCCACGAATCCAACGTTACCTCCCCACCGCAATTAATGATATACCTATCTATCTATCTATCTCCCTCCATCCCTCTATTGTTATAATATATATAATAATTCTAAACCCTAACCTTCTACCGTACGCTTCCAAACACCCCACGCTGTTTATTCGATCATATATATATATATATATTTCGTTCTACCAAAGTCTACACACAACCCAATCTTCAAAGTCAATACTTTTGGTCCTCTATTTTGTTTATTTAATCTATTTCTTCACGTTTTCCTCTTTTTGACTTTTTGATTATTAAAATAAAAACAATAACCCAACAATCCCACCCCTGGCTTCTTTTTTTGTCGTTCTTCTCTCCTCCCTCTTCCTCTCCCTCTCCCTCTCCCTCCCCCATTTTTTCAACTGTAGCAGAGGGGAATATAAACTCGGTATATTTTATATGCATGCATGGCACCACTAGTAGCATATGTGAGGGTTTCAATTCAGGTATGGGTAGATGGTATGAGTGGGAGGAATTTCCTGGTTTTAAAAAAGAGGAGGTAATGGAATGTAATGATTCTGTTCAAGATAGCTCACGTGATAGAAGGGAATAGGAAACCCAGGTCAGAAAATAGCTTTGTTCAACAGAAGGAAATGTTTCAACCATCGTAACTACATTCATGATTTCTTTATCTTCTAGCTAAACAGCTAACTAATTTGCTCTCTCCCACTCCCATTCGTGTGAAGACCCATCAATGCTCTACCCTGCAAAGAAATATGTACTTAGAAGCGGCGCTTAGGCCTCGATCTTCTTCTGCAAGATTCCCTTGAGCGTAACGGCATCAGCTGCAAATTTACTAATACCCTCTCTCAATTTCTCGACCGCCATGGTGTCCTCGTTGAAATAGAATCGGAAATCAGGTTCATTATCGATGTAGCTCTTCTTCTCGAGGTCAAGAGTTGTGGCAGCTGCAGCGTCGAGTTTCTTGGTGACAGCGGCTGTGGATCCAATGAGTTCTTCAAGGAGAGGAGGCTGCGGATTTGTTAGCTTTGAGTCGGATTTAGAAGGAATTAAAAGAGAAGAACTTACAGCAATGGTCAAGTAATCACATCCAGCCAACTCGATGATTTCTCCAACGTTTCTGAAAGAAGCACCCATCACAATAGTCTTGTATCCAAACTTCTTATAGTAATTGAAGATCGCCTTTACGGAAGCGACTCCTGGGTCATCGGCAGAAGTATAGGTTTTGCCGGTAGAAGCTTTGTACCAATCAAGGATGCGGCCAACGAACGGGGAGATGAGGAAAGCGCCTGCTTCAGCTCCAGCAATAGCTTGGACTTGGGAGAAAAGGAGGGTTAGGTTGACGTTGATGCTGTGGTCGCGTTGAAGGATACGAGCGGCCTGGATACCTTCCCATGTCGAGGCAATCTTGATCAAGATGCGGGATTTGTCAATGCCGATTGATTTGTATAGCTGTGCTCATTAGCATCTCGGGACGCCATCTCCCATATCCATAAATCAAATTGAGGAACGAGTAACCGCAGGAACTCACGTCAATGATATGCAAAGCCTTAGAAATCGTACCCTCAGTATCGAAAGAAAACCGCGCATCCACCTCCGTCGAGACCTTGCCAGGCACGATCTCCAAGATCTCCTTTCCGAACTCGACCAGGAGACGATCAAGGGCAGAATCAACCTTTTCGTCAAGGGTGCTGCCGTTAGCCTTGCCGTACTCGATGGCTACGTCCATCAATTTGGCATACTCGGGTTTCTTGGAGGCGGCGAGGATAAGGGAGGGGTTGGTTGTCGCATCTCTGGGCTTGTATTTACCGATGGCTTGCGTATGTTAGTTGGGTTCCTCATCGCGCAGTCGGCGGGGAATGGCATCAGGCATGTGCGGCGGGGTGGTTGGAAACGTACTTGCGAAGTCACCTGGAGAGAAGATACGTTAGTTTCGATCTCAAGAGCTTTCCGAGACGAGCTACTTGCCGGAATCACTGACAACAGTCTACATGCGATCACAGCATTAGCTACTTTGCCTGCAACCTCCACCTCTCCCCATCGGATGGATCATCCCGCTATCGCCGAGGAAGTGACTTACAGTGCCAGTTGCCTTCAATTGATCCAAAGACGTCGACATGCTTGCGTGTCGTGTGCTGGGTATCTGGTTAGATGGCTATGGAGATGTATGAAGGAGGATGTGGGAAAAGTGGCGATAGAAAGAGTTTTATGTTCTGGTGGCTAAAACCGGAGACGTCGAGGAGGCAAGCCCACGACCCCTCGATGTCATACGTGGTGGGGTGAATAAGCAAACCGAGGGGCCAATTGCAGAGGAGAATTGACGAGTAAGGTGGGAGGATCCATCCTCTGGTGGTGGCTTTGTCTTTGCTATTGGAAGATGAGAATTAGTAATGAGTTGCATTATGTTATTCGATGATTATATCATTGTCTTATTACCATCTCTACACATGGGCTGAAAACAGATCTCCGCCTCCTGCATCCAACATCCCACTTTATGCGTTCCTTGTCTATGTGGGCCCCCCTTCTCCCACCCAGATCGAGATGCGCATCGTGGCTCGGCGACGGGCAGGTAAGCAGCCTCACGATGTTATTCGTCTTTAATCAGCGAAGGGGTCTGGAACGAAGGCCTGCCGTGAATGGAGGGATGTTTCTAGGGCCCGTCATGTCTGTGTATTGTCAAGTGATGACCAAACTCTGCAATGACTCGAAGTTCGGACTGTAGTAGGCGTTGACTTGTCGAGTGGAGTTTGCGGAGCCTGGTGCTGTATATCTTGTTTGCCTCTGGTCTGCTTACAATTTCAGAAGTGACTTGGTAATGGACCAGGCGCGTATCTATTGACACATCTGCCCCTCTGCATTAGGTGGAAAGAACGTCGAGTTGGAGTCGGAGTTTCGGAGATCTTGTATGGAGAGCTGATATAAACAACCTCCACGCGTGGTTGTTACGGTTAGACTAAAGGTCTGAGTTTGTTGTGAGGCTAAGGCTATGTTCAAATGGTAAGTCGAGTAAAGAGGAAGATTCTTCCCGCTTCGAGGAAAGGTAATTAGCGTTGCTCATAGACTTCTTCCTTCCGTCATTGCCATTTCAAGTTTTCGTTTGCTGGTATCCTTATCTTCGATGATCCGCTCCGTTTTTACGGCAGTGCATGAGCATGAGTGATTCAGAATGCAAAGGGGCTCGTGGGAGAAGTCCGCTTGCTGTTGGGTTCCCAGAATTCCAAAGATTGCATGGTTATTCCGAGGAGAATAACACCAGGCGAGACCACCCAGCTTCATCATCCCCTATTTGTTAAGAGTGTAGAATAATACTTGTTTCGCGATCGGAAAAGAGAGAGTGGTGATGATTGCTCTTTACATGATGGAGAGAAGGGTCCAATAACCATCAAGTTCCCAACTTGGACAAAGCAGACACTTTGATCGGGCTTCTATGGTCTGAACGTCGTTTACAGATTCAAAATTCATATATTGAGAGTAGCTAGTTCTTCAATATAAGGAAGTCCATGTAGAAGCTGAGCTAGTGTCCATGGAACCTCCTTTGTCTGATGGGAATCGCCCGTCTATTGCTACCTTGATTGCTATGTTTCTTCGTACTCGTCTCAAGGTTCAAAAAACGTGGAATATCATGTTTTGAAAGAGTTCAAGGCTATGTCCCTTGACAACACTGCTGTTTATAACGTCTCAACTCTCTTCAGCTTAGAACTGACGGGTCACCCAAACCCATATATAACTCAGTTTAAATTCATCAAAGCCTTGACTGCACCCGAACTATTCATCTCGAAAATAATTTGAGCTGTTCAAGTAAAAGAGAGGGAAAAAGAAGGGGAGAAGGGGGAAAGGAAGGGAGAAAGAAAGGAAGAAAGGAAGAAAAGAAAGAAAGTAAGGAATTGCCTTCCGTTCAAGAAAATGAGAAAGGCAAAACAGGAGGGGAAGAAGACACATGCATAAATAATAATAAAACGCAACATACGACAAGGAATAGTAAGTTCCATGGAGAATCGCTCACCGTACTCAGCCGACAATATGACTTGCCTCTGATTGGCCAATTGATCCCTACCCTATCAATGCATAGAAAACATCTCAGCCTTGTCTCCCTGCCTCTGACGACCATTCTCAATCCGACCGTTCTCTTTCTCCTCGATTGCAAACCAAACAATGCACCTCCAACAATACCCACCCTAACCCCAGCTGTCCCCCTATCCAATGCCAACATGGCAACTTTCCTCCCGCGCACTGTCTTCCCCCCACAGTTCTCTCTCCCCCGTTCCTATTTCCTCGGCCATCACGCCTCAGGACTCTCCAAAATGAAAACCATGCTCTCATCCATCGACCTCATAATCGAATGTCGGGACTACCGCGTCCCGCTCACGTCGCGGAACCCGCTGTTTGAGGAGTCATTGGCTGGGCGGGAGAGGCTGGTTGTTTACACGAAGAGGGATTTGGGGAGTAAGGGGGGAGGGGATAAATTTGTCAGTCTGCGTTGTTTATAATTCCTACACATAGATTTGCAAATTTGTAATTTTACGTACGTAATGAATTGACGGAATACTAGCTAATAGCTGAGTTTGGAATAGAAAGAAGAAATCATCAAATCCTGGCACGCCCCCTCCCCCGTCCTCTTCTGCAACCACCACTCAAAGCAAGACGTTAAGAACATCCTCTCCTTCACCAAAGACTACGCGTTACACCAACAATCCTTAACAGGGTCCCGAATAATGATCGTCGGCATGCCGAATGTAGGGAAATCGTCTCTCTTGAACGCACTACGCATGGCAGGGGTCCATCGAAAAAAAGCAGCTTTCACCGGTGCCCAACCGGGCGTCACAAGGAAAATCGCGTCTGGGGTCAAGATTGTAGATCCGGATCCCGAGACGGGCGTTGAGGGTGTTTATTTAGTGGACACGCCGGGGGTTTTTGTGCCATATGTGCCTGATGCGGAGAGTATGTTGAAACTGGCGCTTGTGGGGAGTGTCAAGGATACTATCATTGCGCCTACGTTACTGGTTGATTATTTATTGTTTCATATCAACCGACTTGGACAAGAACGGGTGTATAGAGAATATTGCGAGCCGACGAATGAAGTGGGGGAATTCATCGATGCCGTAGCGAGGAAAACGGGAAGATTGGGTAAAGGCGGGGTGCCTGATACGGAGGCGACAGCGCTTTGGATCGTGCAGAGATGGAGACAGGGGGCTTTGGGGAGGTTTATCTTGGATGACGTAGTGGATGGGGGGTTAGAAGGGAAGATGAGGGAGAATGTTGGTGTGAGTTTGAACCAGGCGAAGAAATTGAAAAAGGTAGCGCAAGTTCAGAGGGCGAGGAGTAGAGGTGTGGAAACGGGGTAGGGAGATGAGACTCTCAGGAAATTTGAGCCAAACAAAAGAAACCCACAGCAGATCGCGGGGAATCGATATCGAATATTTAGCCGTCGGGAGAAATCTGACTATCTCAAGTCATGGTCACTGGGTAATATAATTTTACCTTAGTGTATCCAGGATCCAGCAGTAATATATCGTCGGAGACAGGAAAGTGACCAAAGTCTAAACGGTACCTGTTGCGATATATTTCAATAGAGAGGACACGGAATCCCCTCCTCGAGACATGAGTAGTGATGCTACAATATTTTGCTTATATATCATTCCATTTCATACTCAATAACATCGTGCAAGTAGTGTAATACCGAGTTGAAGGAACAACTTCCTTAAGCTCTTGGCGAGTATAATTTTTACTCCATTGATTTCCGGAAGGCAGGGGGCCAAAGTCCAACCATTTCGGTGTTCGATTTGTCCATATATATGAAAACCCTAAGACGAGAGGGGCCCCCTTAGCTCTAGGCCTTTGACTGCTAGGTGACCGCATTAATTTCAAAAGAATACGAGGAAACACTGCTTCTGCGTTCCCAATATCGAAAATATTTCACATAACTCCCCCGAGAGAATTTCTCTGCAAAGTTCCATGATCTCTACGATATCGTGACAAAATTGCTTACCCTCATCCTAAGTGTTAAATACATACATACTGTGAGGATATTATCGGAGGTGGGCTCGGTTTCTTATAGCTATTAGTAAACCCAATGCACGATAGAGATGCCATCGTTTGTACTAAGTTTTACGTCTCGAAATAGCATGGGGTCACACCATTGTGCCTATTTTTTGCAAACGAGTTCCATTGGAGGGAATCTGTCCCTATACTAGTCCAGAGGTTTGGAAGTACAGTCCGGGGATACAAGAACATTTCCGTGAGTATTTCTTCTGGTAGCCTGGAAACGTAGCTGATTCTATAACCTCTGGTGTAAAGCGTTCCACAGGCAGAAATCCCCAACCAGGACCACCTTAACACCACCATGACTATTCTTCGCTTTGAAGAAGTCAAGTTCAATGAAAGATTGCGATTATTGGTGGGGAATAAAAACCATGACTGCATATTGAATCAGAAGTGGTGGAAAGTAAAGCTAAGTCTCTTAGCATTGTCATCAGTCGATCGTCTGAACGTTCTAAATGGTATGAAAGAATGGAAGCAACCTTTGTGAATAAGAGGTCTTTGATCTTGAAGGTATTTGGAGTTTTATATGGTGAGCAAGAGGACGTGACTGTGGGAGTAGGCTACCTTATTGCTGAGGAGCTCCCAGAACTCTCAGATCCATAAGTTTCAAGGTGTGCCGCTCTGAAGAATTGTAATTTGCGTGTAGTAAATGAATGTGAAGGCGGGTACCTCAAGTACTAGAAAGAGTTACCTCGAAGTTTTCTTGACTTCCTGGATGATACACCAGCATTCAGCAAACTTTTGAATCTCGGGTATTTGAAGAGCGAGGACTCGAAGATGGAAAATGAAAGGTTGATAGAGATGAATGCACAAAGTAAAATATATTCTCCCTATCATCGATAGATACAAGTCCAACTCTCCGGTAAATTCGCATCACCACTAGTATAAGTATTCCGATACGGGTATCTGCAGTGCTTCCTCTTCGTCTCTACCCCATTTTCCTTCAAATCATCTACGTATTTCGTTCCTTCAATCACCTCCGGCGCAACCCCTTCTTCAACCCACCTCACCATTGCAGCAAGTACATTCTCATCTGGATTGAAAATAGTAGACCCACTGCTGCTCTGTCCAATCATCCAAGCTCCTGGACCAGAGTTACAGTGAAACATGCCACTGATTCGAAAGTACCGCAAAAATTTGTCCATTTCAGTAGATGATAAAGACGTGCCGCGAGCGAGGTGGTTATAAAAACGTTCTGATGAATAGGAAGTAATTTGGTTGTCTTGGAGACCGTGGTAGATGAGAATTTTGCTGTTGCGTTTGGCGTAGGGAATTAGGTCTGAGGGGTAAGTCTGGACATTGAATGGATTGAGGGATTGAGCGGCTGTCATATCGGAGGTGCTGAACTGGGAGAGGGTATATGTTGGATTGCTGTACACTACGTATCGAAACCAATCCTGGAGAGTTCAGATTAGATCCTTGTTACTGATTCGGGAAGGGCTACTCACGAGGGAATAAGGAAACGGAATTCCACTATATAACTTCTGAACTGCAAAGAATTCACTCCCTGGCTGCATGGAAGGAAAGACCAGTTCTCCGCTTGAGCCATATAGAGGACTCAGCACCTTCCGAACAATTCTCACTTGAGAAGTACTCAAACAATCAGCCCCAATCGAGCCACCTGCACCACAAATCAATGCTTCAGGGCGAAAGCTACAAAGACTTGGATCTTCAATGATACCGTCTTCAACTCCATCAATTGTGTCGCATTGTCGCAGGACTTCATCATGAATGAGACCCATCCATATACTTGCTTGGATAAAATCAGTGGAGTTTGCAGGCCCAGTTTTCTCATAGAATGAAGCTCGCCATGAAGTCATGTTGTTGAAATTCACGGCTGGGGCTCCTGCCACTATTCCGTCGAAATCCTTCGGGAACATTTCAGCAGCCTTAATACCTTGTCTCCCACCGCTCGAACAGCCAATGTAATATGACTTAGTTGGAGGAGATAAGTAGAAAGCCCCTGTCAAATTCTTCCCTGCTTCGGTGATTGTGTGGAGACTGTAACGCTCAGTAAAATCTCAACAATGCTAAGAAAGACGTACGATCGCCAAACATAATCCTCCAAAACATCATCATTATGATAAAATGCAAATCCCCCAGTTCCATTGTGCCCATTATTACTCCCCACAGTCGAAAAGCCGTGCATAACACCATAATCCACATCCTCATACTTCACGCACCCATCAATGCCGCTATTTCCAGTAGTTAGAAACCTTCCAGTCCATTCGCTCGGTAACCAGTTTTCAAAAATGACACTCGATCTATCCGAAGTCTTTATCTCAAGTGCTATTCGACAGATATCCACGGAAACTATCTGACTTGGACGACTACAGCTGGGATCATTGTCCGGAAATGAAACTGTAGTGCCTGCGGGAATAAATTCTTGTATATTGAGGACTGCATTGGAGACATATTGCAGAGGATCAAATGCAAGACATGTGGAAATGAAAGGTTTTGCTGAATAGCCTGCAAATACTTTCGGTGCTAAGGTTGCCGTCGCGAGGATCGTGGTGTTGAGGATATTGAGTATATCTTGAGCTGGCTCAAGCCAATGTATGTCGACCATTTTCAGGCATAAAAATGTTTAGAAGAAGGGAAACAAACGGAAGAATGAAAGCTTGAGGTTACCTCAGAGACTGCTGTGTGAGGTTACGTTTAGATGTTATTCGTTAGCCTGCTGACCACGTATCCGACTTCGTCCTGTGGGCAGGGATTTCGGGACATTTCGCATCCCAGTTATGGGGAGAGGTCTAACTATGATTATGATAGGTCAAATGGGTCATTACTTGTAAAAAGCAAAAGGCTTCACCGACTCCTTTGAGGTGGAAAGCGCGCTTAGTCAGCTACGACCTCCAGCGAGGATGCGCTGACAAGTAGAGCGTTGCTAAATCTGCGGTTTTCCAGCATTTCTCAATCACTTGTCTTCATGGTGATAAATCCAGAGATAGGTCAGGAAATTCCTTATTACGTAGACATTTGCTGATTTCCTGATGACTTCTACCGTCACGGAGCCTTTCTCCACGGTCAAGTCCATAGAGCACGGTGCCTAGCGCAAAGACATCATCTCTTTTCAAGGGATAGTCCCAGTCTAACAATGGGTTCAGATATCGTACAGCGGCGCTTATGTTGGGAAGTAACCCATCAAGGCCGGAGCCTGCGAAGTCACACGATGAGCGTTGTAATCAATAAGATAAATGTAAGTCTACAGAGCAATAGGTAATAGAATCCCTGTATATAGAGCTAAGCGGAGCTGGCGAGGCGGGATAACTAGCGAGCCAGCTACCATGAAGCCATACAATTTTCTTTTTAAAATATAACCAAAAAATATTAAAACCAAAATAATTTTATAACAAAATAATTTCACATTGCGTTCGCCGGGAATCGAACCCGGGGCTAGCCCACACATATTACAGTATAAATACTATATAATGGCAAGGGCTAATTTTACCACTAAACCACAAACGCTGTTCAATGAACTGTTTGATTACCATTTCGCTTATTTAAATGTATTTGCTTTTTTAGTAAATCGTGTATTACGGTCAGGGGCGCTCGCTAAACGTTTTGTACCTCTACTAATTAACGCTTCATATTTCATGACTTTTGTTTTTGAACTACTTTTTGAAATGCTAATTAGTTCCAATAAATAACACTTTATCATTGTCCTGAAATTTACTCCTGGCCTAACTCCTAAGGCTAATATATCATAATATTTGCTAAACATTTAGGAGTAGACTTATTAAATTGAGAATCTGGGCCGAATTTGGACTTTTTCAACTGATCTTCGAGCTTCTGTTGTCCGTTGCTTGTATTATCGCTTTCGTGAATTCTTCCAATAATTTGAGAAAGGTCACTCGCAGATTCGACATTCTTCTCGCGCAATAAATTCTTGAATACCCAGACTTCCTTTATCTCGAACTATGGTGACTGCTGACCAAAGATCATTGGAGATCTCGCAATCAGGCAGCTAGAGATTATAACTCTCACCGAGACCTTTCGACGTTTGATCAGGGGTCGAGAGCGGACGCCTAGCAATCGGCGATGCAATTTGGTACGTATCATGAGCAGCAGTTGCGCAAACACAGCAAAAGATACAAAGCAGCCCTGAACGTCTCTCTGCGGGCTCGGAAAGGGAGCCCTCACTGGCGGACAGTGCCTTGGAAGGCAGGCGAATTTGTAAGTGGTGCATTGGATGCTCTTAAAGGACTACTACGCTGAAATTTGCCAACCGTAAGTCATCAAATGTTCCCTTGAGGCTCTGCGTTGAGAAAACTAAGTAAATATGTTGAGAAGAAAGTTACAAAAGTCACACGTGCGGATTATAAAACCTCTGTAAATACTAGAATCAGAATAAATCTAACTACTAATTCATCTTTTCCGAACCATTTTGAATATAGCCTATGGATAATCGCCTTGGTGTTATAATAAACAATTCTCCTTTATTCGCAGATCACGAAGTTCACGACGATTTAATTTCTGTGGTCGATTGAGGAATCATC
Organism: Chlorociboria aeruginascens; assembly: GCA_002276475.2. Lineage (NCBI taxonomy): Eukaryota > Fungi > Ascomycota > Leotiomycetes > Helotiales > Chlorociboriaceae > Chlorociboria > Chlorociboria aeruginascens. The sequence continues at coordinate 7,314 of NCSK02000039.1, read as the reverse complement.
CCCTTAATTCTCTTAGTCACTTTATTTTTCACTCTCTACATCACTTTCTTCTTCATGGTACTGATCATAGCGGTCGTTTACCTCCTCCTCAAATATACGAAGCACTTTGACCCGATCAAAACTTCCGTTCGACAAGATTATGAAGTCATTATCCTGGAGTGTTGCAATAACGCTTATTTCACGTTGTAGCTTGCCATTTCTGGAGGTAAGGTTGTTCGCCTCTTCCACGCCTGGCCATATCTGATCGAGAACCTTTTCTCGTCCACTCTCAATCTCGGCCTGCTTGGTAAGGCGTTCATTCAGCTTCAATAATAGACATTGTCGGCGCGCGCCCTTGCCAGCAACGACAACACCAAGGACAGAAGCATTTTCTCGAATCGCTAGTTCCAAAAGCATAGGATAGACGATCTGTCCAATGGAAAGGGAAATCGTGTCGTCCATTCTTCTGCGGTATTTCCACATATTTTTGGTCGGATGTGCGACCCACAGATCCTTTGAGTAATGACAATAGGCGTCAGGAAATACCTCGAAAATAGGTTGAAAGCCTTCGTCCTCTTTATGCGCTATAATCAGCTCATCCAAGCCCTGGCCGCGAGCCGCAAACTCAAAGTATCATGCATGGGGCGAAATACTCATGTATTCCCAAAGCTCTGGCCGAAGTTTAATTTGAGTGGGACAAGCATTGCAGTTGTGCCGTAAATTTTTGCGAAGGTCGTGCATTACGGAAACCCATTGGCCAGTAGCATTTGAAAGAGGAGTGCCTACAAGCCATATAATGAGTATTGGCATCAGAGAATCGTGCCAAATCGGGAGAGCAATTTGTTCAAGGAGAGATGGGGAGGCAACTATCACCGATACCCAAGTCTGTCTAACCACATGTTGGACAATTTCTGGAGAGGGCAATCTTCCCGGAATATGGCAACATAGTCGAAATATATCGGTAGCATGAGGGCAAATAAGCATCCCGCTGCTTGTGAGAGTTTCAGTTCAAAGGCTCACCTACGATGACCATGGTACCATAGTAGCATGACATACATGATCTAAAGGGAAAGCTGTATGTATCCTGCGACCTTTCATATCTTTGAATGTAAGGTTATTGTCATGATAGTGGGGATGGTAGACAGGATCGTATGTCATAAGGAATGCGTGTGTGTAGATAATTGTTGGACTTTGGCTCCAATATGTGAGAATGGGAATTGTGTTGATTCTGACCCTTTAGGAGGGTCCTAGAGGAGCTATTTATAATAAATAGATGGAATCGATTCGACCATCGATTCCATTTCACATGTAAATATATTCCCATTCTGGAACGAAATGGCTGAACTAAAAATCAATAAATCAAAAATGAATCCATTGCCTCGGTGCCCTCGATTCTCGGTCTGACAATAATTAGTTTCAGGAGCCCTGTCAGGTTAGCAAGATTTAACATACAAGGGCCCAGATTTACCAGTAGTTCCAGCGTAGTAAAAATCACGACTGGATCGTGAAGATTATCCTGCCAAATTTTCCTGTACACATACAAAGAAGTCCCATTGTCGGGGTCAAGAAAGTAGTCGAGTTCTGGGACGTCAATTGCCGGAATCTCAAGTTTATCTATTTATGTGTCCAATGCGTCAATTTCGAGGTTACAGCTTGGGTGTCTCGAGCAGAAGCATGCTTGGCAAGCAGTCTCCTCGAGAAGGTTTCGATGGGCTTGCAAAGACAATCTAGAGGAAGGAAGTAAAGCTAACAAACCATCAGCCAAAAAATTCGCAAAGGAAATATAGGATTATGGAATATTGGCATACCTTGCGTCCAGTCTTTATTGCTGCAAGCATAAGTATAAAGTATCGAAGGTCGTTTGGGCCCATGTCGCAATGGTTTCAAATGTTGAATCTTTGCATATTCCCAATTGATCATCCAGCCAACTGGCTGTTCGATCGATGGCACGGGCAAATTGTTTGAAAGAAATATCCTTGAAGCCATTATTGAAAGAGTTAGTCTCTGGGACATAGATAACTGCTTGCTCTGGTTCCGTTTCAGCAATATGATCAATCTTAGAGGGTAAAAGCAATGGCGTGGGTTGTCGGGCGATGTCAGATAGTTCTTGCCATATCTACCACAAAAACCAAACAAGCTGGCCATTGACTAGAGTTATGAATTGAATCGAGCTCCTTGAGTCCGTCTCAGTATCGAGTCTACAGAAAACGCGAATACGTCTCGTAACTACCGAAATATACTTAATGGAAAGTCTGCATACTTCAAGGAGAATAATTATCTTGAAGCCTGTCTTCTCTACTTGAAGCGGAGAATATCTACCAACAACTTCAAAATCTTATCAAGTTATCAGGCAGTCCATAATAATGGTCTATCAGCTAGCGTGAACAATTTCTCTGTCCTGGCTAGGTTTGCCATGATTTCACATCTCTAGTGTGAGTTAACATCTGCTGCTGAAGAGGAGAACCTTATGGCTGCTCTTTCTAGCTGGAAGTCTGCTTGAAAATTTGCAGATGATTGGCGGGTAGACTACGGTTTGGCTGAGGCCGGGGTGACTTAACGGAATTTGAATTGGGGTTATAGGAAATACGGATATCAAGAAAAGAAAGCTAAACGGTTTGGCACTTTGTCATAGGATGGATTATAAAATTCCTCAACCCATCAAGTCAAGGCCAAACTCTTGGCCAAATTGGCTTCTGATTAGTTGCATTGATGCGAATCATACTCTATTCTACGCCCCGAAAATTGTGCATAGACCAAATTCGACAGTTTCCCAGATTCTAAAGTATGCATTACTCTCGCTCCGCGCGCCAAAGGCCAAAAGATCCTTGGCAATTCTTCCACATCTTGATTGTACCATCCTCACTTCCAGTAGCATAAAGCTTTCCGTCGGGCGAAAAACTGATACTCCAAATTGGTCCATGGTGTCCTTTATGGAGATCTGAGAAAATTAGTAAAACGCTTAAAAGGATCTCAAGACGCATACCAAGCTCTTGTTCGGAATCATAGTCATAGACCTTAGCCCATGTGTCCTTGCTACCACCGGTAACAAATTTTCTTTGAGAAGGATGGAGAGCAGCACTGGCGACATCATATGGTAATAACACAGACTTGAGATGAGTTCGAGAATCCAATCCACCATAGAAGTAAACCGTCTTTCCAGCAGCAATTGTCAAGACTGGCAATCCACCACCAATATCTGCTGGATCAACCTTCACATTGCTGAATTCGCATGTACCAACATCACCTTGGACTTTCTGTTCCTGGACAACAGTTCTGGTACGAAGATCCCACCACCTGATGACTCTATCATCTGCGGCCGTAACGAGAATATTCGGGTCGCGAGTCCAGACAATAGCTTTAATGGTTCCCTGGTGAACTCCAGGGCCAATCTCAAACCCCTTATCCGCGGATATGATCGTTGAATCGGAGGTACCGTTTGGTGTTATGGCGTGGGAAGTAGACTGGGGAGTTGTAGCGGGTGCAGAAATGGGGGCAACAGTGGAGAGATCGAAAATCCTTAATTTCTTTTCCATTCCACCAGTTGCAAGAAGTTGGCCATTGTCAGGAGGAAATGCGATCGCTCGAACGATATGGTTATGCTGAAGAGTGTACAAGGTTTCGCCGCTGTGTGTATCCCAAACCCTCCTAATCCTTAATCAGCATATAAATCGACCAATCGCAAGATAACATACGCAGTAAAATCAGCAGAAGCAGTTGCAGCTGTAGCAGCATCTGGAGAGAGCCGAGCTTGGTATACAGCGCCTTTATGCCCAAAGAAAGTTCCAATCCTGCAACTGTCAATATAAGTCTCTAATCCTTTGTAAACAACATACCAATCTCCTGTAAGGCCATCTCTAAGCATAGGATTATTATCTGCTTATGGTCAGTAATATTCTTCCTGCAGCTTCGCTTCAAGTCTGCAAGAATACCTTTGCAAGCAGAAATCATATAATATTCTTCTTCTCCCCCCACAAAGCCAGAGAAACTGAGATGTGTAACAGGTCGTGAATGCCCATGACACGTCAGAGGGACGTAATGTTTGACAGTATCTCCAGCCATGATATGATGCTAGCAGATGGGAAATGTATGGAAGTCGAGACCGAGAGAAAGTTGGGAATTTATTTGAAAATGAAATCGGCGTTCTTTCAAAAAGGAAAGATATAGTGATTGTAGAGCCACGACGGGAGAAGTAACCTTTTGGGGTAGTTGGTGTGTTCGAGGAGAGAAATAGATTCGAGATAAGAAGATTCGTAAACGGGTCGTAAAGGTCGTTACTGATTCAACGCCGGATGATTCACCTACTCCGTCTCCTCAACAAAACCAAAGAGCGCACTTGAATGGTATTGCTACAGTTCAAGGGCTCTTCGTGTCGAAGAGCGAAAGGATAATCGAGTTAGGCCAAGGTTGTGATTCAAATTTAAGATTCTGCACTAATCCTTAGGACTAGCTATATTAGGCTTAAAATATTGCGATTACCGAGCCGCAATTAATCTGGTATCGATAAGACATCGCCCACCTCAATAGCGTAATCAATTCACTGCAGGCGCAATATTGATCGTTAATCGAAGACTACAGAAGGTCAAAGATGGATTAACTACCTTATTAACACAACAACAGACTCTGATTGCTCTGCGACGGTCAGAAGAGGTTGGGTGCTGCATGTACATATCGAGAAAACGCCAAACAATTCGAAATCATGGCAGAGTTCAAGCTTTCTGCATCACTTGTTGCCCATGAAGACGATGTGAGTTGCCAAGTGCTCCCAGCGTCCTGTCCAGAGGACCTCACTTCTTGTGTATATATATGCTAATATTTATTCCAGGTTCGCAGTGTATGCTTTCCAAGCTCGAAGGCTGTGATTTCAGCATCTCGAGATGGCACAGTCCGGCGTTGGGAGCTTGTAACTGATACCCCTCCAATCTTCGATCCGACAATTTCGTCCCACGTAAATTCATTCGTCAACAGCGTTGCATATTTGCGGCCAAACCCCCAATTCCCCGATGGCCTGATTATTTCTGGTGGCAATGATGTAGTGATTGATGTTCGACGACCCTCCAAATCCCAAGGTGAGGATGCAGATGGTTTACTTCTTGGCCACAGCAAGAACGTATGTGCATTGGATGTCGACCCAGCTGGAAAGTTCATAGTCAGTGGAAGTTGGGATTCGGAAGCAAGAGTCTTCTCAGTTGGCAACTGGGAATGCGAGACTGTCCTTCGGGGCCACCAAGGAGGAGTCTGGGCGGTTCTTGTTTTCAACTCAGAAACAATCATCACTGGATGCGCCGACCAGCAGATCAGAATTTTTCATAAATCAGGAAAGCTGCTCACAACCTTTGCTGGCAGTCTACAACCTATCAGAGCTCTCTGCCTAATCCCTAAAGACCATCCATCTGGAGCCGATTTCGCATCCGCCTCGAACGATGGAGTTATTTGCCTATGGAAGCTTTCTGGCGCAAAGGTTGCAGAGTTACACGGTCATGACAATTTTATATATTCTTTGGCTTCACTTCCTTCTGGAGAGCTCGTCAGCTCTGGAGAGGATCGAACCTTGAGAATTTGGAAAGGAACTGAGTGCATCCAGACCATTACCCATCCTGCTATATCAGTTTGGGGAGTTGCTGTATGTACAGAAACCGGAGATATTGTCAGTGGAGCAAGTGATCGTATTGTACGAGTTTTTAGTAGAAGCCCTGATCGTGAAGCAGATGCTGAAACGTCTCGTCAATTTGACGAAGCCGTCAAGTCATCTTCGATCCCACAAGAGCAAATGGGAGACATCAACAAGGAGGAGTATCCTGGTCCTGAGTTCTTGACTCAAAAATCGGGAACTAGAGAAGGTCAGGTCCAGATGATCCGCGAGTTGAATGGCAGTGTTACTGCTCATACGTGGTCTGCTAGTAAGTCCTAGCTACAACTATGTTTCAAATATGTGCTGATTATTCAGGTCGACAGGAGTGGATTAATGTTGGAACTGTTGTAGGTGGTGCTGGAAGCAATGGTGTTAAAGTAAGCCATCGAATACATGTACACACTCCATTCTGACTAGTTATAGACCGAATACAAAGGCCAAGATTATGATTACGTCTTTGACGTCGACATTGAAGATAACAAACCTCCGTTGAAGCTACCATATAACTTATCCCAAAACCCATACGAAGCCGCCACCAAATTCCTCGAGAACAACAAGCTTCCCATCAGTTACCTCGATACGGTCGCCAACTTCATCACCGAAAACTGCAAAGGTGCTTCACTTGGCTCGCCTTCGAATGGACCAGCATCCGCAGGTTCAGATCCTTGGGGCAGTGAGTCACGATATCGGCCAGGTGAAGATTCTTTACCATCTCCACTACCAAAGTACATTCCACAAAAGAATTATCTGTCAATCCTGCCCGCGAGCCTTCCTCGAATGTATAAAAAGGCCGAGGAGATAAATCAAGCCTTGATAAGTGGCGGCAAAAAGGACGTCTCTCTGAATCCAGCCGAAATGTCCGAACTGCAAAATATCTGCAAACTCCTTGAATCAGCGAGCGGAGCCAGCGCATCCTCGACCATTGAAAAGGGTCTTGATGGCTCTCAAATCGAGCTTGTTGTCAAGATCGCAACCAAATGGCCCTACGCTGAAAGAATGGTCGGTCTCGATTTCCTGCGTCTTCTAGCCGTCGCCCCCAGCACCGCAAGATACGGCATCGGTAACAGCACATCTGGCAACCTGATCCGACAGTTCGAAATTGGTTGCATGCCCGAGAACGATCAAGCGCCAGCCGAAAACCTCATCATGCTAGCCATCCGCGGTTTCGGCAATCTCTTCGAATCAGAAATCGGTCGGGAACTCGCCATTTTCGAGATCGAGAAGATCAAAACCTTGGTCACGAATGCTGTTTCCGCGAGCAATAATCGCAACATTCTGATTGCTGCTACAACATTATACATCAACTATGCAGTTCTATATCACTACACCCCCGCCAAGGTCAACTTCGACGACATCCTCGCCTTCCTGGAATCTCTCAATCATATCCTGACCAGTGCGTCCGACGAGGAGGTGATCTCCCGCGCCATGGTAGCCCTAGGCACCATTATATCGCTGGGCAATGAGGCCAAGAGTGCCGCGAAGGACGTCTATACGATGCAGTCTAGCATCGACACTGCGGTCAAAAAACTCGCCACCCCCAGAATCCGAAATATCGCGAAGGAGGTTTCGGATTTGTTGAAGCGGTGATAATATGGTTTGCATTGCATTGATATAATCGGCATTTCCGGGGCGCTAAAAGCGGGTTGTGCATGGTGATTGGTTACCTACCTACCTAGGTATTCCTCATGATTTTATAGTGTTTTTTT